>OMLB01021032.1:7157-20857 GCA_900302555.1 Myripristis jacobus
AACAGAGTCACAAACACACATTCACCTGTACGCATGCCCACAAGCCGTAATCCCATAACAGAGATTGCCAAGGGACTCCCCTTAATGTGCTTATGGAGTGTAAAGATGCACAACAAAACATCAATTTTACAGGGATTCACAGTCAGATATATGGACAAAGGCAGACAGACATAAAGCCTCATCCAACGACAGGCGGAAAGACAGATAGACAGAGAAAGCATGGCAAACTGACAGACAGAGATGCAGAAGACGGATGGCCAGACTCTGACAGTTGGAGTATTTTATGGAGCATTCAAAAGTGACACGTGTGTACCCACAGAGCAAGCAAGAGATTACACTAGAATAGTCTGCCTGAAGTAGGATTACACATCTCCTGCTGTGTTTCAAGCCTGGATAAGGAGAATGAAGCCCCATGCAAACATCACACTAGGCACTGCTCCCTTTCAGCAAGAAAAAAGGGAGGGGTGCTGCTTCATATGGGGTATAGCCTTAGGGCCCTATTTTTGTGAAAATGCAACTTCATCTGTGCAAAGTGGCACCATCCACAGGAGAAGTGGTATTTCCATGAGGCATGCACAGGTTTTTCCCTCGCCTACACCCCTTTGGTATTTTGTTGACTCGCTATGAACTTGACTGCACCGAAGTGGGGGAAGTGACACACTAGGGGGTGTTTCAGTGGCAATCCAGCTGGGCGGAGCAGATTTTGTATCAAGGATGACCAAAATGTGTGCTTGTGCCATCACATCTTTTTTCAGATCAGGTGAATACAGTGATGCAAGGCACTGTCATTTTCTGTGATATTTTCTTAGCTTTTGTCACTGGAGATGCACCTCTACAAAATCACATAAGCCCCTTCATGTTTGACTTTGATATAAATTCTTCAACTAGTATGCTTGATGCTTGCATGCATAACAAATGTCTGATTTTAGTGTATTCGAGGCCACCAAGGTAGAAGTTTTGCACTACTAGCACCAGGATGCTGCAGAATAAATACACAAACTAATCTGCTCTTGTGCGCACCAAACTGTTTGGCTTTAACTTGGTAGACTTCTCTGCACAGCATCCAAGTTTATGTGGTGCAAATCATTTCGTAGTAAAGGAGATGGATGGGGACATCCTGGGTATTCATGGATGCAGTCATTCACACAACTCCATTCAGAAGTTTGTGTCCACCCCACCCATTTCCACCAGCCCACATTCCTTATCCTTCTCCAAAAAGGGGGAGTTTGCTGGAGTGCAGCAGCTGTATGTGTCCTTGACAAAGTATTGCCTGAAGCATTGCACCTTTAATTGCAACTGAGAAAAGCCTATGGTTGCGACAAACAACAGTTGTAATTGTTTGGATTAAAGGATTGCCAAAAAGGTCATTTGAAGTGAATACTGCATATTTTTGCATATTTTTTGTCAGTTTAGTCTGAAGGCTCCTTACTTCAATTAACCCTCAGCAAATTTGCATAATGCTGCTTTAACTTAACATTAGTGGGCCAGGAACTTTTTCTTTTGACATTTTTAGCAAAATAAGAAATTCAGTCTTATAAACAAGATAATTTTGGGCAGTTTGAGTTTCTGTAATCATTAATTTATACAATTGTTTCACTTACAGTATTAGCAGTAGTCACAATATTGGGTGCATATATTACTAATTTAATGGACCTTTATTAAGTTGTAAAACAACCTATAGCCAACAAACAGAATATTTTTTTTTTTATTGTACTACAGAGTTAGCTGTATCTCTGTGTGTGGTTGCTTTATAATTCAAATCAAACTATTGGGGTACATCATTATGCACAGAAAACATGGTGACTGGGCTTCCAGCTTCTCCATGAATTTGAATTCAGTTTGAAAAGGAACATCATCGGCCCTTTGCAGCATACTGTAGGTGCACTACTTGGATAAGAACATCAGTTTCCTCTGGGGAGAGGCTGGTCTGGATTTCTTGTCAGTATGTTATGGCGAAGATGCATTTTTAAAGGGAATACAAGGAGCTGGTTTTATTGACCATGACTGATGTCAGCCCCTATCACACCGGATGATAATTTCTCCAAATCCCACCCATTTCCAACAATGCCACAAGTGTGCTGAGTGCCGCTAGCCATGAAAATCAGCCAAAAATCAGACATCGGATCCTGACTTGAGCACACTTCCTTTTCTATGTCTGTCTTAAATATGATCTCCACTTTTTATGCCTCCGGCCACGGTTGTCACTAGTGCGGAGGCGTAAAAAGAGGACGTAATGCACATGTTTTCAGGTTGTCTGTCCAGCCGTACATACATCCCATTATCGTAAATGAGATATTTCAGGAATGCCTTGAGGGAATTTCTTTTTTTCTTTTTTTTTTTTTTGAAAGATTATTTTTTTGGCACTTTTGCTTTATTTGAGAGTCACAGTTGAGATAGACAGGAAAGGCAGGGGAGAGAGAGGGGATGACATGCAGCAAAGGTCCTGAGGTCGGATTCGAACCCCGGTTGCTGCTATCGGGACTAAGCCCTGGTACATGGTATGCGCTCTTAACTGATGAGCCACTGGTGCGCCCGCCTTGAGGGAATTTCTACAAGTTTGGCACAATGGTTCACTTGGACTCAAGGATGCTCTTGTTCAGTTTTGGTGGCCAAAACATGTTTTGGCCATAACTCAAGAATTCATATGCCAAATATGACAATGTTTCACACAAATGTCTGATATGATAAGATAACAGTGATAACATTTTTTGTCCACTTAATTGTGTTCTGAGTCTCCTCAGGGAGGACAGTCTATTCTGTCCCTAGCTGAGGAAGGCACAAGTGTTGTGAGTCTAGTTCCAAGGTACTTATGAGTCCACCCTCTGGAGGACAACCGGGACATGTGGTCTCCTGTTGCTCTGGTGGTCCACCACAAGCTCATTGGTTTCGCTGATGTTGAGCTTCAGGTGATTATTGTTGCACCATGTGACAAAGCTCTCAGTCAGTTCCCTGTACTCTTCTGTACAAATCTTCTGTCTCTAAGTGAAGACAGCATGTTTCTCACTGGAAATTACTCACTGGAATCATACATGCTACAATAGTGATAACTTCCATTTTGACAAAAAAAAACAAAAAAAACACAATACATTCAGTTAAATTCCTTTAAAATCATTGCTACAAATAATTTGAGTCTGGACTGACATGGATGTAAACTGCAGCTTGACTGGTTGCAGTATTTCCGGTTGTTAACTAGGTAGCTAGGTAGGTTTATTTTGATGACAAAATTACTAGCTCTAGGTGTGTACTCCTGTGTCTCTGTGTAAGATCCCCTTAACAAGCATTTCTTCACTGGAAATGTTCAGATGAAGATGAAACCCAATCTAGACCTTAAAGCTGCATGATATGACTTCATACTCTCAGAGGCCCCAGAGGCAGCATGAATTTTTGAAAATTTGAAGGACTTCATTACCCAGAAATCATGTACTGTGACATCGGTACCTGTGCACTTTTCTGACACAAATTGTCACTTTTTGTCAGGTTGGAGTGATGATGCTGAAAATGATGATGTGATGAAGTGATGATGCTGGTGGTGGTGGGGTAGATACTCTTCTCTGTGCGCCCGGTTTGTGATTTAGACTAAAGTGTGTATTTTTAAAAAACAAAACAATACAAAAAAAGTTGTCTTGTGCAACTGAAAGTAGCTGTGGAACAAATATCAGAAATTAGAAAATCAGAAATCAGAACTACTTTATTGAAATTGGGTAAATATGGGCAAATTTGGCAGTAGTGGAGAGTAAAGTTGCATTAGCAGTCAGACTGATGGGGAGATTATTTGCAAAGATTAAAAAAATATAGATAGTTAGATAAATAGATAGAGATATAATTTCAGCAGGGGCATCATTTATCATTCATCATATCTAACTCCACCACAACTCCATTTCTATGATTTGAGCCTCTTTTGGCTCAAATCAAAAGAGACAACTAGACAACTTCGCTGTACTGCTAATGGGTGTCATTCATCTCTCAGCACAGAGGGAGACATTGACATAAATGGTCTGCCTCACCACTCTCTTATACTCGTGTTACCTAACTCCTTATTCTTATTCTCCTTCCCCCTTTGCTTCTCTTTTATCCATCTCTGTCTTTACTCTCAACCATCTTTAATCATTCACAACTGGCATTTTGTTTTCAGCAGCTGTGCATGGTGAAGATAGCTAAGATGCAAAATGTAAGCCAGAAAATGGATTTAAAAAAAAAAAAAGTTTTTATCTGCCCCTTACCTTTGTTCTTTTTCTCCATTACTCCACTTTATATTTCATTATGCCACTTTTTCTCTCTTCATTCTTTCTTCATCTAAGGTTGTAAATCTCATTGTCTGTCTTCTTCCTCCATTCTGCCTCTCTTTGCACCTGCTATCTGTCTCTCAGCCACCCATCATGCCTTTCCTCTTTCTTCTGCCTTGAGCTTTTCCGTTTTTTTGCACCAGGTAACAGTGATTTGACGGTCTGTCTTTTCCTCCTTTCTATGCGGACTGCTCACGCATGATACGCGCACACGCACACACTCACAGAGATTGACATAATCATACACTGTTGTATTGCTTGTTGGTGGGTTTCTTCTCTCTGGAAAGCCTCTCACGTCCTCCTGTTGCTATTTTTAGCTTCATTCACAGTGGCAGCAGTGGCACACGACGTGGCTAGCATATCCCCACTTCCCTCTCCATCTGCCCACAGCACCCATAAAACAGATTAAGATAGGGAGAGAGAGAGAGAGGAAGGGAGAGAGGGATGACCCAGTATAGCACATCCAGTTACCCCTTTCCCCATATTCCCACCTTGCATCCCTCTCCCTCCCAAGGTCCCCCTCCATCTGTCCATCCAGCACCACATGGAGAGAGTAAGAGCACAGAGGAGGAAAAAGGAGTGAACAAGGGAGGTGTAATTGCCCTGCACACCTGACAGCAAGATGGGCAGAGCCAAAGTACGCTCTCCGAGGCCAGCCATGCCAAACAACCACTCTCTGTAGAGACAGCGTAGTTGTCTCGGCCCAGAGCAGCCCAGTGAGACAAGGCAAAACAGAGCCAAGTCTCTGCCTGACTGAGATGAGGGAAAGGCTACATCCAGCTATGCAATCCTTTTTATTGGTATTTATTCAACCATGTGAGTCCCATTAAGATTAATAATCTCTTTTTTAACGCATGAAAACAGCATCAAGACAACCATTAAAGCTGCTGGCCAACAGTTTACAGCAATGTATAAAGGCAGAATACAGTCAGTCATAAAAGAGAGAGTAAGGTAAAAAGATGTGCAAGACTTGGAAAAAAAAAGTGTTTGGAAGAGTTACCCTGCTTAGTGCTCCTACCCAGGATAGGATGGTGATGCACTATTCAATAACACCCTTTCATTTATTAATTTTTCCAGTAATGAAATATAGAATTATACATCATAAAGTATTATAAATTTGCCCATCTATTACATCAATTTTCCATACCTGCTTATTCCTAATCATGGTTGCAGGGGACTGAGACCTTTCTTGGCAGAGGGCAAGTGCTATAAATAATTGCCCTTTAAATATCATTTTTATTTCCTCAGATTTGTTATCACCTCCTTTAATGCTGCAGTACAGTAGGTAAGGTTGAAGGAAAACAGGAAGATGATCACATTTAGCCGCCCTCTGTCCTTCTTCCGCTCAGGTAGTGGCAGTCTTGCATCTGTCTGACAGCTTGGAGTGAAGCCCACCTGCGCCAGAGTTTTCCTCAACTGGCCCAATGCCCAAGACACAAAATTGACTTTGAGAGCAAATAGCAGAGCAATGGTGCAATCAATGTCAACCAGATTCAGATTCTGACATATTATTTTACTCATTTACATATGTTCACCCGACATGGGACTTAATCTTACTGATTTACGTTCACCCAAAATTTGGATTACCTTTGCCAAATTTAAATATACACTATTCGATTTTATCTAGACAGTATCAAAAGTATATAAACTAAGGGTGCACTGATACCAGTATGTGCTGACCCAGACGTAATCCAGACAGATTGGATCAGATCTCAGGCTGACAGTCCATGTACTGATACGCAATAGACATGTACACTCATTGTCACATGAAGTATTTCTATAATATTTCTGTAGTTAATCTCTCCTCTTCTAAAAGTATATAAAGTATACATCACAGCAGTACAGAGGCAAACTAAACAAAAATACAAACTGTCTTTCTTGAACATAGCCGTCTCCAACACTTGAATTCAAGTCCCATGTAAATGTGTTTTGTTACATTTTGTCATCATGATTTGTTTTTGACTCAGAAAGTGGCTGGGACACAGCGGGTGGAGCCTGAGTCAGGCACAAATTTGGCAACAAATTTTGGAGATGAGGTGAAAAGGGCTGAAAACAGCAGCATGGCTCATCTGTGCAAGTTGGTACTGGTTATATCATTACGTCACATTAGTTTCAGGATTGTTAATATGTTCTGAAATCGCATAGGGTAGGTTCAAGGAAAACGTCAGCTTGTAAAATCTACTTAAGATGGCTTTAAAAATATCAGACTGAGGTCGATTTACACATTACATTACAAATTAAATGACATCGAATCTCCTGAAGCGCTTGCATAAACAAACCATTGTTTCCCACACATACGTTATACTTGTGCATTTAAACGGCCACCCAAGAATAATATGATCCATTTAGGGTTTCCCATTACTGTATGTAGTGTAAATCATCAGTTTCAGCTCACCAGTTTCACGTAATCCCCACCCCTTTCATAGTCACCGTTACCATGTAACCAGCACTGTTATTAGTTGGGCTGGCTACCACTATTCAGTACCATTATGACACTGAAAATGCCCCACTACTACACATTATTGGATAAAGGAAGTGCCATTCAATACCGCATTCATTTCGATCTTTTCAGTGAGTCATCAACAGCAAGGCACCTCCACATGTGGCATAGCTACTGGTACTAGTTTCTACTGGTGATGAAGAAAGTCAATGGAGTGGACACACAAGGGGGACAGAAAGAAAATGAACAGAAAGCTCAACTTAATACAGATTTAAATACAAACTGAACTAATCAGGGAATAAAGACTAGGTGGGCGGATGGGGCAGGCAAGGAGCTGATAGGCTGGGATATGGCAAATGAGCAGGTGAACCAGGGGCAGGCTAATACAGGGCAGGTGTGCAGGGGAAACAAGCTGGGTGAGACAGGAGCGACATCGATCATGCAGAAAATAACTCAAGAAAGACTAAGATAACCACACTGAATCTCAGGACTGTGACACTTATGCCTGTCAGGTATTTTAGAACACCATCTTAGATGCTCTTAAAAATAATTGCAGGTAATGACTTCCTCTAACTGGTGCCGGAACATTTAGTGCATCTTAAAAAGGAAAAAAAAAAAAAACCTTCACTATGTCAGCTGCAGGAATCTTAGCAACTTTATAGCTTATGTTCTTAAGATTTATAGTACTATGATTTTGATATTACTTGATATGTATGTATGTATGATATTTGTATATTGTGTTTTTTGTTTATTTTAAAAATTATTATCAGCTCTAGTTTCTCCCATACGTGATATCCGTGTAAAATAAATGGATGTGGCGAAATGAAGACATGTGCCCCAGGTGAGGGAAACATTAAATTATATGGTGTAGGCAACTGACATAACTGGAATGAGCTTCTGGAAAATGGACAGGGAAGAGGAGAGAAATATTTTTTGAAAGAAATGTTCAATAGCCAACTGATATGCAGTGAAACCAGTTATGTATTGTCCATCCTGTGGCTGATACACCCCTGCCAATCTCTTGCCCTCCTCTGTCTCTTCTATTCGTCCCCCCTCTCAATCACATAGTTGTGTCCTCAGCTGGGCAGCAGTGATCTGATAACACTGGGACACTGTCTCATTGAAATAAACCGCTTTCTTGTTTGGAGAACCATATAATTAGAAGTCTGAGGTCAGATTTTAATTTTTGCTTAAGGGGCAAGTGTCTTGAGGAATCTGCATACATTAACATTAAACCTATGAACATATGCGTATTACATTGTGTGAGATAACAGTTGTCTGTGAGCTCTCTGCTGGTGCCTTAATAAAATAGTCTCTATGGTAGTTTCAAGCATATGTCATTGCTTCTGCTGTGTGTATCATTACCTCCACGGTGTTGGACAGGGGTTATGTTTTCGCTCCATTCCATCTGTTTGTCTGTCTGTCTATTTGTTTGTTTGTTTGTTTATTAGCAAGATATCTCAAGAAGTTATGAGTGGATTGATGTGAAAATTGGTGGAAAGGTTGATCATGGGCCAAGGAAAAACAAATGATTTTTCCATGCTGATTGGCCAAAGTGGGGCGTGGCTTCATGTAAAAAATGCATGTAACTCCTGAATTTGAATTCATGAATTCACATGTTATCATGTCACTTGGTTTAAATGTTGGTCATGGGATAGGGAAGCACAGATTAGCTTTTCACACTGATTGGCCAAAGGGGGGCGTAGCGGTGGGTGTGATTTATCTTTTGGTGAATATCAAACATGTGGAACTGGCGTACCTTGACAACTGCATAGTGTTGGTGGAGGTAAAGTCATTGTTATTGGAAACAAGGTCCTGTCTGAATCGACTGTCTCCAAAATGACTGATGTAGCAATGCACCACTCCATGAGTAGTATTTACCTCTAGGTCCTCCTCTACTCCCTTCATCATTGTTTCTCTGATAGGGCGTCCAACAGAGCTTCCAACACTGGTCTGTCATCGTACTGAGAATATCTGGAGTGCAAGGAGTTGAAGTCTGACAATTCACAATAACATAAGATGGAAAAAACATGATGTTGGGCAACCACAGATACAGATTGTACCATCGGTGCTAGCATCCACTTGAAAGTTTGATACATATAGCAACAGTAACTAAGGAGGGGCGGAGTCAACAGTAATGTTGCAAATGGTCAATTGTAGCCCTAAACTAATGGTAGACCTGTTCCTAACTGTAATCCTAACCCTTTTATGCTGATCCAAACTGTTTTTTTGGTTTGTTTTGTCTTGACAGTGATGGTGTTGCATTCAGTATTTTGTTGCATTATCACGTTTCTTCAGTCTTTTCTCTTTGGCCAAAGCAGTAAGGGTGATGTAATGACATGACAATTGTTCTTTTTGTGGCAGTGCATTTGGATATGATTAAGTCAAACCACCAAACAATTAATGTTGTTTAGTGGGTAGCCAATTCTCATTTAACTCTGTGATTGCTGTATTGATCAGGTCACCTTTTGGGTTAAGTCTGTTCTATACCTTCTATTTTCTCAATTCTCCCTCACCCTCATTCGCTCAGTCACTCCTTCTCTCTTTTCTTTCCCTCTCTTTCTTTGTTCCTCGCTGTCATTCTGTCTCGAAGGTTTGTCTGAAGAAGCCTGGGAATTGATGGAGACATTAAGCCCAATCAGGCTGAGCTTTTGTTCCACGTCTGGACTGGATATCCATTGTATTTTTGTGCAGACAGAACACCTCTCACCATTGTAATATCCCAGCTATAACTAGGAAGGATGGGAGTTAATATTCACTCTGTGATTTCTTTCTTTCTTTCTTTCTTTTTTTTTTTTAAAATCAGATGCCTGGTGTGTCTTCGACCACAAGATGAAATGGTTGGATTTAATAGCATGCTATGGGAGACTTCTGCAGTGACTGTGCAGTTAAGCTGAAACAGTATACAAGCATCCTCAAGGAGGCTTTGAACAGCATCCTTGCAGTCAATAAGTTAATACTCTACCTTGCTGCCAATGGGACAAGAGACCCCCAGACAATTTACACACTCTCACAATGCTGTACTATAACAGTTCTGCACTATATCCCACATAACAGCAGGGGAGATAAGCTTCTGCTGTGTCTGTATTGAATGGATTCTTTCTCAGCTGTCCACTTTTTTTGCTATCAGTTATTATTTATGATTATTTGTCTCAGTTTGTTGCACTTTTGCACGTTGGCATGTAATGCCACTTTTTACTTTTCAGTGTAATACATATCAAACTAGCAGCAGCTAGAAATTCTTATTTCTCATTCTTACTGTTACCTTTCTGTTATTGCAGTCTTTACTGACAAAATTCAAGTCAAAATTAATTTCCACTTTATTTCTTTGGGGTGCAGCTACAATCCCATGGCAGGTTTTGCAGAAAATTGTAGTATGAGAACAATGACTCACTGTTAGGACAGTAAATTTCAGTCTGGGAGGAAGGATTTTCTTAAAATCGGGGTCATCCATGCTTTTCCACTTTGGACTATGTATGGTTTCTCTCTTTTTTCCTGCCTCTTCATCTGAACTTTGCTTTGGTCAAATGGGTGCACAGTATGCATTCAATGGTTGCGTTTAGTCAGCTGCAACACAAACACTTGGTATACTGAAGTATTACTTTTAGCATAATTGAAAATGTAGCAAATGTCACTGAAATACATTATCAAAAATCAGGGAAACACACATATTTATGAATGTTTGCAAAGCTTTTTATTATTCCTGGTGTTGACTGCATAGTTGGAGATATCACAGCTTTTTCTCCCAACTTCAGAGGAAGTCATTTGTTGTCATTCATTTTTGTGCAGTATGAAAAACAAAATCCACAGCCTTGAAATTGCCCTAGCTAGATAATTCATCAGAATAAACATGACACCTTAATTTGGTTTAGTCAAACTTTCCATTTAATTGTTACTTCATCGTGCCAGAGCTGAGTGTTTTCATATCAGTGCATACATTACGTTATATTGTGCTCACTGTCAATCACCTGCGACTCCGAGGAAGAAATGGAAATAATCCCTCAAAAAATGCCGCCTTAGAGATTTTACAAGGTAGCATGTCTTTTTATTTAGGGTGGCTTCCTTAGCTGGGACAGCATTTTATTACAAGTTGTGAAATAACTTGAACTAGATGTAGGCATATTGTAAATGAGCTATAGCTATAAATGACATAGGTATTTTCTCTGAATTGAATTTCCTTTCCCAGTAACCTACCCACCTCCATCCTCTTACCTCTCATGCCATACTGATGCCCCTAATGTATTCTCACTTGACAAACATTCCTCCTTCTCTTCTCTTCTTTTTCATTTATATTTTTTTTGCTTATCTATTAAATATTTTACCTCTTTTTATGAGCAATATTTTCAAAGAACAAGTGAAAACCAGATAAAATCCTCTACATTCTTTGTGATTCATGAGGATCCTCTTGATGGAAATGATGAGCTTCATAAACTCCATGAATGAGTGAAAGCTTGTTAAGTATGATAGTTATGTATAGTGTGATGTTTGTCACTCTCTTTCTCCCTGTGTGTGTTCATGCATGTGTGTGCATACATGCGCGTGTGGCTTTGCTTATGTGTTCATCTGTGACTATGAGTGTTCATATCTCTCTGCTGACTGACATTAACTGTAGGTCTGGTTGGCATATGCTGTCTGGCCTGTCGGCAGTAATGGAGAAGAGGGCTTTAATCGATGTTTGGCATGTGTTTGTGCACATGTGTGTATATGTGTATGTGTGTGAATGAGTGGGTTTTTCAGGCATGTGACTGTCTGAGAAAGGGAAAAGGGAGTTTGATGGCTGGAAAGAGAGGATCTGCCTTTCACTTCTGACACACGTCAAATACATTTCATCAAGGTGTGTGTGTGTATGCCTGTGTTTCTGTGTTTCTGTGAGTATGCACTCATGCACAGCAGTGCACATCTGAATGTGCTTCTATTCATGTGTCAAACATATAGATCTTTCAATCTTGTAGCTTCCAAGATATTTTAAAAGTTCTCCTTGTGCTGGTTTTTCAAATTTTATTCAGTAACTGGAGTTATTCCGAACATGAAAAGTAAATGTTGAGGAACAGCAGGTGAGCGTCTCTCACTCAGTATTATACTGTCTAAGCTCTAATTCATCCACTCTTATCACGCTATTCGGTGTCAGCCCATTGCCATATAAGAAGGATGTGTGTTTGTATGCAGTTTTTGAGTAATGATGTGTATGATTCATTGTTCTGTAAGTGGTTCCTCTGGCCAGTGTGTAATGGCTGTACAATCCCAGCTGAGCATTATATGTGTGTCATGACTTTGTGCCACATGGCTGAACATTTTAAACCAGCAGTGTGAATTTGTATGTGTGTGACTCAGTGAGATGAATGCAAAAGTTCACTCACTGGCAAATAAGATTAAGAGGGGCTAGATACAGAGATAACTGCCTCAGATAAGAAAATCCCATACAGTCCTTGGGGATGGGAGGAAGGTCACAGAGTTTTGTGTAATGCATGCGTAATGTACACACTACATGCACAATAAGTATGCTGCTCCCCCGGAGATTGTTGGTATGCAAAATAATTGTGTTGATCAAAATGTTGTCATAAATAGTTATAGAGGAGATGAAAGTGTGCAGCCACTGCTTCACATGATATGCAAAATAATGCATAAATAGATACCAATTTATTTGTCCATGCAAGTACTGTGCATCAAGTACTTTACCTTCATTTTACACCAGCAGTAACTCATTGTTGCCATGTGTTTAAATAAGTTGTATGTAAAACATGTAAGGCAAACAACTGGGCATATGTAGTGCATGCAAAACCTCCCTGGTCCAGCCAAGATAATAGTGCAGGCCAGGTAATAAATCCAGATTGATAAATCTAATCCTCGGGCAGCCATCCATGAATTGGTAATAATTGCATTATGCATTAATTATTTATCTAAGGAGATATTAAGAAGCTGAAGGGTGAAGGGTCACTTTGATGCGCAACCCTGATCTCACCTTGGTAGATCTACATGGGCTTACTGGGGGAAAAAATGCATGGCAAAATGAAAACTTTGCCGTGGGATAGTTCAGTAGAGCTTAACAGCAGACAGTCGTTTTGCCTGAGCTAATGCATATGAAAGAACAGTACATTCATTCTCCCTATAACATAGGCATTTTTGACAGAATGTTATATGCATAGCATGTAATATATGTAGTTCTATCCTGTAAAATTTCCCCCTGTAAAATCAAGTGTCTGTATTTTTAATTGTTTTACATTGAAATGTTTCTGAATCATATTTAAATGCTTTTTGTTGAGCCACCACGAAAGTAACAGATGGTCAGGAAAATAACTATTGAGGTCATTAATTTGATTGATTTGAATTGTTAGTGCCATCATTTATGTCAGATTAAATATCATCCTATGTGTCAACAATCTTTGGACTGCATGCACTTTATTCCATATACACTGTGTTCCAACTTATTATGCAATTTGGTTTTTCAGTACCATAAACATTTAATTTTTTGTTTTCAATTAAACTCATGGCTGGTATTGTGTCTTAGGTCTCTTTGGGTCACTGAAATCAATCTCAGACACCTGTGATGATTAGTTTGCCAGGTGGGCCCAATTAAAGGAAAACTACTTAAGTAAGATGTCCCACACTATTAAGCAGCCACAGGTTTCAAGCACCATGGGGAAGAGAAAAGATCTATCTACTGCTGAAAAACGTGAAATAGTGCAATGCCTTGGAAAAGGCATGAAAACATTGGACATTTCTCGCAAACTTAAGCGAGATCATCGCACTGTTAAAAGATTTGTGTCTGATTCAGAGCACAGACGGGTTCGCTCAGATAAAGGCATAATTAAGAGGGTTTCTGCCAAACAAATCCATAGGATCAAGAGAGCAGCTGCTAAAATGCCTTTACAGACCAGCAAACAGGTATTTGAAGCTGCTGGTGCCTCTGGAATCCCGCGAACCTCTCGGTGTAGGATCCTCCAGAGGCTTGCAGTTGTGAAAAAACCTTCTATTCAGCC
>OMLB01021032.1:24998-38588 GCA_900302555.1 Myripristis jacobus
TGAGACTGTGATGCCAACACACACACACACACACACACACACACACACACACACACACAGAGTTTTGAGTGGTGGCTTCAAAATATTTTCATGCAATTATACAAGTATTTCCGTACAATTATGACATACATCATGACACCCATCTTTCTAATCAACCCAGAGTACCAGTCTTTTTCCAAAATTGCTAAACTTTAACTTGAAAACTTAAAAACTCTGTTATGTCAAGCAAGTGGTGTATGAAAGTGTGAAAGTCTCTAGATAGCTATAGCAATAACAGTGAGACAGTGATTGCCACAATTACACACACACACACACACACACACACACACACACACACACACAGACAGTATTCACATGCCTCCTAAGCGATAAAGATGATTTAAGACTGAGGAAAATGGGAGGAATGGGAGCAGGGCAGGAGAGAGGTACATGAATATTGTTTCTATCTGTGACCTAATAAATCATATTAATCTCATATAGACTACTAAAAAAGCAGAAAGTATGAACCTTGTCTCAGGTCTTTAGGAGTATATCACTTTAAAGTCGAGTTTGCAGCATGCTAGTTAAGGCCAAAATCCTCTACTGGTGGAAATCTCAGGTCCAAAACATCGCTAAAATCTAATCAACAAAAGCTTTGGTCAAAGCCGGTCTGTCCATCAAATTTAAGCCAATTCTGTCTGTAACTGTTTCAGATATAGAATAGATGGAACTACAAGAAGACATGAAAAGCTGTTAGTTGTCAGTAATTACTGCACTTGCCAAGTTTTGCTAACATACTGTAAACAAAAAACAAACAAACAAACAAAAACTTCAGATTTACTTCTGGATGCTCTACTCTTTAGTCCCTTCAGGCCAAACTCTTCATACAAGGAAGATCAGTTATTTTTAGAGCACAAAACATGAACAATTTTGCAAGGAAAATTAAAATTACAGTATGAGGGTGTCATTGGCATTACAATCCATGTCACTGGAATTCATTATTTCAAATTATACTGTAAGAGGATGATGATAACAATGATAATGACAAAGGAGGGGCGTTATAATGATGATGATTGCCATGATAACGGGGCAATAAAACTAGAAGTGTGGAGAGCCTTTTCTCCTGCTGCTTCATCTTACTGGCTTATGCCACATTTGGGTATGAAAAGGTGACCATGCTTTGGATATAAAGGGGGGAATGATAGTAGCTTGCACACAACTATTTTGGAGATTTTTATCATGACTCATCACTGCAAGTAATGAGACACTTCTTTTGCAAGTGCTGCTGATGGACAGTTTCTTCTGGTGTGCAAATTCTGCAACTTACAGAAAAGAAAAAAAAAAAAAAAACAATTAAGAACTCTTAGTGGAAATGTGTTAATAACAGCAGAGGGGCCCCGGATGGCATCACTCCTACGTGATGGACAGATCACCAAGGTAATTAGGCAGCATATCCATCACAGCAATAAGCTTGACATCTGTGAAAGGCAGCTCACCAGTCAGGTGAAGAAAAGACCTGAAGGAAGCCTTGGGCCATGGTTACACTTGTCTTTTCAATGCGACTTTGGTCATCTGATCATGCCAGGACACATTAACAGTCAAGCCTGTATGCTCTGAGATCAGATCTTGCTTGCTTGCAGTTAGACCACATGCTGAGGTGGCCTGGCTCGTATTGAGTTTGCACTGATCAGTGAGGTGCATGTGGAAAGCATGCACCGACTTTCTAAAATAACACTTTAGAAAGTAAGATGAAGAAAGCAAAAAAACACCATCAGCCAGTCTTGACTTCCCTGTAGCCTACTATTGGAAATAGTGGACAGTCAATACCCTCTGAGGCTTTTCTTCCTCATGACAGAAAATGTCAATTCTCAACTGACAGCAATGTTTGTTTTGTTTGTTTGGTTATTAATTCTGTTCATGTGTAGCAACTTTTGCAACATGCATGGGAATTAAGGTATGTACTGTTTGGGCTGTGATGCCATAACAAATGATATCATTGCAAAGAAAACAACAACAATAACAACAAAAAAGCAAAAAACAAAAACAAAGGTTTGTTATCACGCTTCAATGAAACAGCTTTGTAGGAACTTTAGCAAAGTGTGTTTTTGATTTGTTGGTCTTGCGCCATCTTTGCTGGCTCAGTGAGTGAAATGGTTCTATATTTCACTCCTGGCAGCAGTTTGTCAATAACTTTAGGTGGTCTGGGGTTCGGTTTAAGACACTGGGGACTGTTTGAAGCTGTTGAATGTTTTCAGCTGCTTGACTCTGACTGCAGCAGTCCAGTTTTGAGCCAGATTAAAGCTATTTCTTTTCCAATCCCTTTTCTTTTAACTATCCGCCCTTGCAGAACAAGGTTGAATGTTGAATGTTGAATATTCAAAATTAAATGTGGAATTTTCATTAAATTCAATATTGAATTCATTCATCTACAATTTTATTGAAGTCATATCAAAATGTTGGTTTGTCATGACAAAATTATCAGGCAGTAGAAGCATCAAGCAGCTCTGAGATTTTCTAACTGTCTGGGGCTAAATAAATGCATGCATATAGCTCATCAGTTAGTTACAATGTGCTTTCACAGCGCTTTTGTGTCAAATAGTGGGATTTTTAAAATCAACATAGTTTTACTCACCACAATCATGCACACTCCCAACCCAGCCCCTCCACCCACGCTCCTAAATAGAGCTAGCACTTTTGTTGTAATATGGTGTGTGTTTTGTCTCAAAAATGGAGGTAATAAAAAATAGTATAACACTGTTTTAGGCAACGTATGAACACATTTTCAGTGCACTAAAGGCTCTCCATCCTTACTCGCCACCAGAGAGGCTCATGACAGATTTCAGGCTGCCTTCCATGACAGTTTTCCTTGCTTCTTCCACCTGATGCAGGTATGCTGGAGGCATATCCAGTGTTTCACTGAGATGGCTGCACACTAAAAAGCTGTCCCTGATTTTGCTGCATTCCTTCGAATGATCCCTGCTTAAGCCCAGAAGGGTGCTTTGAAAATGTGTCTGAGCAGCCAGTGTTGATTAAGTGGAGCTGTGGCCCAGCCTCGGATTGGGAGGCCTACTGATTGTGGCAGGGGAAGAGCAAAATACCCAGTTATTAAGTATGATGGTAATATGAAGATGAGAAATTTATTTCTCTTTTTTATGAAGCTATGTGATACTGTCACACCTGGGTGGGCAAGCCTGTACTGAGAACACATAGAGCTGGCATTACTCATTCACACACTATACATCCCTCACTCATCACCATCAATGTTGGAGGTTAAAAACAAGAAAATCTGTCCAGCTTCGACATTAGGAGCTTGTTGGTTTGTTAGCCAGGGACACATCAGGTGCTTTGAACTAGAACCAGACCTGTGTGGAGAATTTCCAAAGACAATTGCAATTGAGTTCCTGTGTAATGTCACTCTGAACATACATTTTATCTTCCAGGATGAACATAACCGGATATAATGATTTGTGCCCTTTTCGTAAGATTTAAACTTAAAAAAAAAAAAAAAAAATCACCATTGTAATACAATCATTTTTGAAAGGGTTGCCATTTAGTTTGTGTCTTTATTTCCATTTTACAAAGAGTCATCTATTTGTCATTCATTGAGCTGTTTGGAGAGTAAGAAAAGTGCACAGTAGGGAATAATGGTCTTTGTTGGCACTCAGCAAAAACTTTTTTGAACAAAATACAAATTTACTTTGGAAAATGATAATTGAAGTTAGAGCAGAATTTGTTGAACAAATCACCAGTTTACTTATATCAGCCAAATGGAAGTGCACATTATGAAACATCTATGCCATTATTAAACAAGATACCATATAACGTGATCAGACACACAGTCATAGTCACAAAGTTGTGGAAAGAGTTCAAAGCGCCTGTCTGCGAGACAGCAGCCAAGCATCGAGTTCCATGGGCCAGTTGGAAAAATTCAACAAGTTGCCTTGGTGACCACCTAGGTTGCATCACTTTTTGGTACACCCTGAATAAATAGCTGACAATATGCAAATTCAAGGAAACAAAGGCAGAAGTCAGGGAAAAAGCCTGAGAGGCAGGATGATTTTTTGTCCTGTGATGCAGAACCTGTCCCTCTGTACAAGTGTATTACTATAAAGTGTGTTTAGTGACTGCAGACAGTGTTTTGCAGCATCTGTCTGGAGTGGTTTTTAAGATTCAGGGTAGTCCTCTGTGTCGTGTTGCCTTAGTCCCACACTAGAGGATGCAGGCAGATAAGGTGTTCGTTTAAAATGCAGGGCAAGACTGTGACTTTGTGTGTGTATGAGTAAGACAGAGAAAGGTGTATATAAAGGAGTATAGAAGAGGGAGAGAAAGCTTGTTGTATACATATATCATCAAGACGTGTGTGTGTGCGTGCGTGTGTGCTGTGCATGTGTGCATTGTTGTCCACTGAAGCGGTCTACCCAAACTTCACCCATCCTGATTCAGCAGTTATTTTTGTCCTAATCAGTTCCCTGTTGGCGGTGGAGCTTTAGTGAATCAGTGCTGTAGCACAAATGGATCTCTTATGGTCCCATCAGTAGTTGTATTTGTGTAACACAATTTATCTGGAAGTTGATGTCAGTGCCTATCATAAAAACCCCATGGTATCACCCGTCCTAAGTTGAAACATACCTATTTCACCACTTGAGATAGACTGTGTTCTAACAGTGCATTGGATTAAAGAGTTGAAGAAACTTTTGCGGCTGCACAGTTCTGGCGGGTGCAGCATTGTGCAGCACCATCCAGAAAACTGCATGAGGGAAATGCTGAATGCGAAGTGGCTGCCAGTGGCCACTGACCAGCGCTTACAGCATGCCAGCTCTTTATGGATGCAGGTCCACGGTTCTCTGCAGATGAGAGATAAGGTTCAACCGAGTCTCAGCATTTAAGGCTGCTCCATTTGTTACTGTTAGAGCTTCCTGATACACATCTATAATCTCTCACTCACTCTCTCTCTCTTTCACTATCCCTCTTGCTCTCTCTCTCTCTACCCCCATTGAAACCTGAAAATGATATATTGTATCTCTCTGTGCCCTGGAATCTTTACCACGATTACAACAGGCCATTGTTTTATTGAAGGCATTTGCTGTTGGCTCAAAGAAAATACTGTAAAGTGAATGTCGTGACTGGGTCTGTCATGGTGCACATCCAGCAGCGCAGGATTTCCCCTTTGCAATAACATGACTCATCCGGTGTACCCATGCTGTTTCAGCTCACCCCTACAATTGCGTCACCAGTCATTCGTATGTTATGTCACTGCATGCCTGGCTAACCTAAAGACAGACACCCTTACAGAGTTTTAATTAAGTGGAAATGCACACGTCTCCTATACGTGGGGAGTGAGCCATTTTTTTTTACAGTGAGTGAGCCAAATCTTAAAATCTCTTCCAGACTTTGGATTGTTGGTCTGTTTGTTTGATTATTAATCTGTTTATTTGTTTGGTATATCCATCCTTTCAATTGCTGGCAGCCCCTGGTGTCCAATATAAAATGTATAACTTTGTCACATTAACTTTTTCACACAACAGTTATTAATAAAGAATTGTTGCAATGCTAGATAGCTAGACCACGCAGGGAAGTGGATGGTTTGCATTGCTCTGTAACTCCTGGGGTGAGTTTGGTGTCTTCTTACTTTGGTTAATTTGAAGTCACAATGCAAGGGTTCAAATCCAGACCTGATTTTTTTTGTTGCATATCACTCCTCACTATCTCTTCAGATCGATGAGGCATGGTCATACACGCATCTATAGAAATTACACCTTTTTTCTGTGTATTCTGTGGATTTTCTTTCTCCGATTCTTTCTCAGTCGATGTGAATCTCAGTTATCGCTGAGATTCACATCGACTGCTCCGCTATAGTACTTAACCTATATTACACACACACTTAAGCTCACAGCTCTCCTTTCCTTGACAACCTGCCACTTCAACACAAATTAAACTCAACTGTTCGTATCAAATGGACAGCATGAATCACGCACTGTTGTCCATAATTAAGCAAAGTCCAGCCTCAGCATTTTCTCTGTGAATGGAGCATGTGTATAGATTTGTGTGTGTGTGTGTGTGTGTGTGTCTTTCAAGGTGTCTGAATCTTGATGGTAGCCCATTAATCCAAGTTAATTGAATCAGTGCTGTTTTACCCTCCTTGTCTCTGGGGTGTTGGATGGTAATAGTTCAAATCTTAACCCCAGGGTGATGTGCTCATTGTACGTTATGGGATTTGGAGATGGACTAGAAAATCCATTGCGTATAGACCCAGAGTTGCTCTCCCATATTCACTGAAGGCTCAAGATTAAAGGCAGAAGCTCGCTCATGGTGTTAAATTGATAATGCCCCACATCAAGCAGATTTTGAATTAGTTGTAAAGAGTGAGCTCATTTGTAGCATGTTATTACCAGTGAGGGTCAGACTGTCTCACTCTGCAACAAATGGATGGTGATAATGATTGTCAGAGACATAAATGAAGATGGGCTGTGTTTACATCAGAGTTTGTCCATAGCCAGATGTGTCCTCATGATGCGTTCACCAGTAATGGTGCTCTTCATGGCTGACTGGCCATATGCAGCCATGGAACAATGAGAAAAAGATAAAGATTTGTTGTTGGTTAGCACCAGAAGCATCTGAATATATTTCGGTCATGCAAGTGCAGTGATTATACTTTGGCTTTAATATGTTGCATCAGATGTTCTAGTGATAAAATAATTTACGCGTTTTTCTTTTCACATAATAGACAACAGATGCCTCTAGAATCCGAATCTACTAAACCCTGACAGGAAGAAACCGCTAACAGATAAAAGGACCGATATCTCTGACGTATGGGCAACCAAGAAATTTCAACACTGATGTATTTCAAAGAAGTCATAGCATTTGCTTTCTCAGCTTTAAAAAGGATCTTGAAAGATTTGGCGGTGATCCATATCCCACCTCCGTTGCGTCACAGCTAACGAGGCTAAATAGTGGGTGAGGAATTGTGCAAGCTAGTGGCATGCCTCACTGGAGTGACTGTCTCCTCTCCACACTCCGCTGAGCACTTAACAAACTTCCCCTTCAGTTGTAACTTTTAATTACACCACCCCAAACTATGTGACTGATTCTCATTCCTCTCTCTAATTTGTCACTTCATATAAATGAATTGGTTAATGAGACAGTGATTGTTTTCCTGCTTCACACACTTGTCAGGAAAAATTTCATCAGCATATCCTCAAGGTTGACGAAAATTCTAGATGCTTTTCAAACCAGAAAACTAATCCTTGGCTGAAATGCATCGTGCGATATCCCAGCATGCACTGGGCGGAAGGCATGGAAGCGTCTTGGGCAGGTTGCCAGTTCATCACGTGCCAAAAAAATAATCTCCCAGTTTTCACCACTTAAAGTCGCATGTTATCAATGAACAATTGTAGAAAATACAATTCACTTGCTTCAATAAATGTTAGGTGAACACGAGACGGTAGCCTGATAGAAATGTGTCACCACTTTGCTGGATTCACCTCTCTCTGTTTGGCCACAGCACTGAAATGTTCTGAAACTGTATCTTACGGATATCTGTTTGCGGGTTCAACACAACTGTGCATCTTTCTGCTGGACAATAGGCAATAAATCTGAGCCTCTTTCAAATTGTGTGAAAATGCATGTCTGGGCCCCTGTGTTACAGTGAACGTAGCGTGCAACATAATGTCACTGATGTCATGTTTAATATCACATGGTGTTTGTCTTCTGCTGCACCCTAACACTCCTCTGACAAGTGCAGGGTTAGCTCTCGCTTCCTGAAAGATCCACAGTGTTGTATAACTGATTGATGCTTTTTCTGAAATTGTAAGCTAGGGCATACAAAGTTAGGGCTTCCATAGATCCACAACAGACAAGCATGGATCTGTTGATCAGTTTGGAGCAAGAGTCTTTGCCAAACCTAGACTGGTCAAAATAAGTTAGTAATCTTGGTCTGAATGGCTGGATTCTTATATAGTCCAGTTGTGGCACTTCTCATACACCATATTAAGATACTTATATACTTGGTTAATAGAGAGAAAAAGACAGACACAGTCAGAGAGAAAAAAAAGGAAGTCGCTCACACGTCAGGCACTAACATGTGCTGCTTCTTGCTGCTCATCTATTATAAATGGCTGCTTTAACTGTGCCATAAAATATGGAGGGCTGAAAGAGGAAACAGTGTTAGTTTATATCTCTGTAGCTGAGTCTACTCCTACAGGAACCTCTGATTGAGACAGAGAAGCATATGCACCTGTTATCACCCTGGACCACAGCCAAACTGAAGGAAAACCCCAGAGCAGAGAGACAGAGGGAGACAGAGAGAGAGACACAGGGAGTCCATTTACTCTGTCTGTCAAATTATCTCAAACTTGTCCACAGTCAATTGCAGCAAAATGAGCACATGTATAATGTTATGTAGCAGCAAAACAAACCTGTTAACCTGATCCACTGAGCAATCCATTTCAGAGAACTGGGAACAAACACATGTTAGTAGTGGTAGGCGTCATTATTATCACTTGGGGGCATTGGTTAGGACTCTCAGCTTTCTTCACATCCAGTAGGAAGCTCATGCTGTTAATTAGTGCATATGTCATCTGGGCAGCGACAGCCAGAGGTCTTGGGAGATGGAGACAGGGCTGTGTGAGAGTCATTACACTCCATCATCTCAGCACTCCTCTGTTCTTCTCTCACTTCACTCCACTACTATGCTTCACTCTCCATTCTCTTCTCTGTCAATGCATCACTTCTTGCTAAAAGGCATCAACAATGCCCAGTCTCCCTCTATTGTGACAGATCAGACTGAGTGCCATCTGTGCCTTTAGAAATACTACAGTCATGCCTTGCCCCATGCATCATGCATGCCCGTTTACACACACACAAACACACATAAACAATGCATCTTAATTAGGGAGACAGTTTTGGGCTGTGCCTCGAATTCAGTTGTGCAGTGATGTGATGTGTGTTTGTGCGTGCATGCGTGTATGCATTTCCACTTAGTCTGTTTGCACTTGCTTGAACTCGTGCTTACACTTGCTTATGCTTTCCATTTTCCACTCAAACCAAACCACTCTGAGCCTAACTCTAGCCTTAACCTATTGTCAGAGTAAAAGGCTCTCTCTGTACTTGAGTTTGTTAATGCATTTTGTCTCATTTGCGTGGGAGTAAAACGCAGTGTATAGAATAATATCATTTAGTTCATTAGTGTGGTGTCATGGAGAGCTCGAGGCCAGACTAGCTAATCAGTTAGTGTAACTGGCAGAGACCTATTCAGTGTTTAGTATTTTATACCATTGTAACTTGCATGAATCTGGCTCCTCACATCTCATCTTTAACTTTACACACACACTAACATAGGTGGGCTCACAGCTGTCCCATGCTTATACAGTAGATTCCCACTGTAGCCATACATTTTATAGTTTGTTGATCTGCTCAGCATCATGATTACCAGACTATGAGGACTTTTTCACACCTATAGTTAGTTTGCTGTGGTTCGAATCAGTGGAAATGGCTGATAACTTTGCTGCATTGTTCATTTGGTTTGGTTTGCTTTAGTTTTTAATTTCAAACAAAACCAAAATAATCAATAAAAGCCATGTGGGAGCTGTCAACCTGCTCAATGGGCAGGGTCAGACAAATATTGCTAGGTTGAAGGGCAGACAAAGGAACTGTTTACCTCTGGGGTGTTTTTTCCCTCTCTCACTTGATTATACAAACATTTTTTGGTCAATACTATATTCAACATACGCATCAAGTGCTTTTAGCAGCTTTGGCATTTCTTCATTATTGCAGTGATTGTTTGCTCGATACACTGAGACAATGCATTTTCTTGTTACTCTGTGTCAACCCTACACATAACGCACAATGCCTCCCGTGGTTGGGTCGAATCGAGCTTGATTCATGTTCACACTAAAAAAAAAAAAAAGAAAAAAACTGCTCCAAGATTCGTTTGCTACTGTGCCAGCAAGGTCTACGTAGAGTGTAATTTCTGGCTTCACACCTACCCCAACAAACCGCACTAAGGAGGTAAACGCACCAGAGTTTGATTCAGTCGGACTAAACAAGGCACGTGTGAAAATGCGCAAAAGTCTCGCCTGCTGTGTTTAGTCTGTTTGAATCAAACCCTGGTACTTGTACCCTCTTGGTGAGGTGCGGTTTGGCAGTGTAATGACAAGACTCGGCGGTGAACCATAACAACCAGTCCGAGACCCCTAGTGAGAGCTGGTCTCTGGTCATTTCTGAGTGAATCCAAGTGTGGTCTGATTGCAGTGAGAACACAATTTGACTCCACTGCTGCAAGAGAACAAAACGTGCCACACAGGGCTGCGGTGATAGTTGATGAGGTGAGTATACCACTGGGTAGGAGGGTAGATCACTGGCCATACTTATGTCTGTATATAGCACGTTTTAATTTGAAGGAGTAGATCAACACATCATTGACACCTGGAGCCTAAACAAGCATTCGAACAGAGCAACACCCTCCAAATGTGTTTATTAAGAACTCCAAAGTGGGATAACTGCCAGTGTCACCAAATGCAGCTACGACAACAGCTTTGTCTTCTCCATGCTCAGTTGATTTCAGTGAATTCTGTGCACACTTGAAAAATGTTTTGCATTTTTTTTTTTTTTTGCCATTTCCAGCACTATCCCTTCCCACAAGCTGCTAGACAAATGTTTTCTATTTCCCGGTCCACTTAAATTTGTGCATTGTTAAACAAAATAAGACCAAATGGAAAACAAAACAAAAGGATCGATTTCAATCTTATTCAGACCAGGCAACTTATAAACTTTGTGATTCAAACAGATGTAAAGAAATGCTAATAAAAGCACACACTGAGTAAGTGGTACCATGTAAGTAATCTGTAATCCTCTCTCTCATCTAGCTCTGTGTTAGGGTTAGGACCCTTTACTTGTCCTCTCTTTATTGTCCCACCATGCTCTAAAAGTGTAACCTGCAGCTGGGTCTCCGCTGTCCTCTGATCTCCTTACTCAAGCCCCTGATCTCTCATCCAATCATCCTTCACTTATGCCCCTCATTTAAACAGACAAACGATCAAGGCCTGGCCTTTGATGAAAGAGTGTGAAGGTGCAAGAGGGACAGAAGAGTGGGATGAATTACCCCAGGGTGTCTGTGATCTCAGTCAGAGTGTGAATAAGTTTGACATGGAAGGATATTGATGAACACAAAAGGCCATCGTGGCTGCCCGTGTGAACACAGACAAACCGGAACACAACCAGCACATATGATTTAACAGGAGAATGGGCCTCAGCATTGAAGTCTGTCATGGCCAGGTGCCCTCCATAGGTGTCGTGGCCTCATCTGTGAAGTGCCTCTCAACACCCTTTCCCTACTGAGTCACATCTCCTCTCCTGTAGCTTCTTCTTCTGCCTGTAATATACTGTTATCTTGTCTTAGCTCTTATTTTTCGTATTTCTTTTGAAAGTACTGCTCTCTCCACGATTATTTTAGGGTCACAGTAATATTGTCAGGGCACTGTGGCTCACCGTGCTGGCAGTTTTACTTTTAGTTGCTTCCAAGGTTGGTGAACTAACAATTGAGGCTTATTCTACTGTTTGCCCTCACCGTAAGCTGCTCTTATTACAAGTATAAGCGAAACACCTGAAATGTAAAAAGTGCCTTTAATGGTAGCAAACTGCTGGTATGCTTACATGGTCTGTTGTATAGATGCTCCTACTGTAAAGCATGGATGTAAACAACACAGAGGCCCTTACCTTGAAGTTTTCACACCTCTGATTGATGTGTTTGTTGACTTGCTGATTAGTTTCTATAGATATATCTTCATACATAGAGAAACATAGAAATGTTTCTATATTCTTACACGCCTTTCATTTCATATAATGTCATGCTTTCAAACAGTAATGTTGACTAGGAAGTGGCTGAATGCTTACAGTATGCTTACAATATGTTGTTTTAACTTGAAATATGGCCCCATGTCCCTGTGGATTTTCATTATCAGTTGTCTTTTCAGTTATGTATTAATTGGGAAGCAGTAAAATGACAACAGTTTGTCCCTATGTTTATACAGCGTGCAACCTGGAACACAGCTGCACGACATGATAACAGTATTTGAGCTTCCTACCCTGAGCATTACGTCAAAGCAAAATAGCCGCCGTGTGAATATGGTCTGTTGGCCCAATGTGGCAGTTTTTCTGTTTCGAGGGGTTTATTGTAGTACTGCTGTAAGCTCTATCTGTGTAAAACAGGGTCAAGATCAGGGCTGTAGAGCAGGAGAGTGTAGTTACACATGGCTGAACATGACACGCTAGAAAGCATTACCTCATGTCGGTCATTTCAGTGGGGAATGCCCAGTGTTACACATATCCATGTCCATGAATGCACATGCATGCATACACAAATGCGCAGTCACACACACACACACACACACACACACACACACGCTCAGTAACTGCATCATATCCAGCTCTTGGTGTCTTTAAAGGACCATACCAGTGATTTTGCATGTTTAGCGTAATATCTACAAAAATATGTATCCTTCATGATTCTGTTAATCTATCCCAAAGTAAGCAATCAAATTTTGCAACTTTGATATCATTTTTCCTATTTTGTATCTAGCCGTTGTTTCCCATTCATTTCACAACAAAATGAAAATTCACTTTCCAAGACTTCAAACTTTCTTCACACCAGTATTCCATCACCATAATAAAGTTACTCCACATTAGTTTTCCTGAAAGCAGCAGCACTTGTGTTTTCATGACTAGAAACCGAGTGGAGTGACACAGTTCCTCTGCCAGAAATAATACTCAGGGAAACATTTGCTTTACACAGCCAATTATTTCCTACGTGGTTTATGAATGGCGACGACTTTGTCACCAAAAATGTATATTTAAACATCAAGGGGTTTTGATTGTATGTTGTGAAATCTTTAGTATCCCTGGATGCTTTACAAAATGATTTGTTGCAATGTAAAATGCGGGTGGTCCTTTATAGCAAATCCCATTTCACATTCTTTCCCTCTTTCCATCTTTCTCTCTTTCTTTCTTTCTTTCTTTCTGCCTTTCTCCCCCTCTCATTTGGTACCTTCATTTGTCTGTTTTTCTCACTACTGCTCCCTCTCTACGTCTCCCCCTCTCTGAATGTTGTTTCCAGTCAGACTGGCTCTGCATTGCAGTTCAAAAGCAAGACTGGCGAGAAGAGGAGATGAGAGGGAATGGAGCGGTAGAGAGGAGAGCAATGGCAGAGACCAGAGAGAGATTCTAACCTTTTACTCGGCAGAGCCTTTGTTTACCTTTTTTTTTGTTTTGTTTTCAGCAACACCCTGCTCAACAATTACAGTCTCACAGATTCACATTTGGACACAAATCTCAGTCCTCCAGCATTAACCACTGAGCAGCTTCACGTGAGCACACCAGTGGTTAAATGCCCTCTTAGGGGGATATCAGTGGTAGTTTATGTGGGAAAGTAAAGTACATTTCCTCCACCCTTTCAGATTTCCCAGTCTGTTAAGGGATTTATACGAGCAACTTTACAGTCGTAAACATACCCATATAACCTTCAGACCTCTTGTTGTTACATACATTAGTGTTTTCTGTAATATTTCTGTTTAATGTTCCTATATCTGTATAATGGTTCATTAATGGTGACATACGTGC
>OMLB01021033.1:9796-19886 GCA_900302555.1 Myripristis jacobus
CACACACACACACACACACACACACACACACACACACACACACACACACACACACACACACACACACAATCACAGTTGGTGTGTGGTGACACAGGCCAACCCAGGAGGTATGTTTACATCTTGTGGCTCTCTGTACGTTATTGTGAGTGTGTATATATAAAATCCGTCCAAAAGGCCAAGCAGGCCCCTTCAGCCAAACCACATCTATCGCTGTAAGCTGCCATGACATGTAATCGGCACACTGACGTGGGAGGCAGAGGCCAAATCTGGCTATTCACAACTCTCCCAAAGTTCTATCAGTGGCGGGCGTTCATTAGTCCAACAAATACATAATTTATGCAATCTAAAATATACATGTGATCATGAATCAAAACGGGAATGAGAGACACAGAAACATTGAAGTTCTCTAGTGATGCCAATTCTTTGTTTCAGGAAAAGCGATTAGAGGTCAAATCTTGGGCAGCTGCCCTGCCTAACCATGGCCGACCACAGCATCGTTGTTCTGCTGCTAAGAGCACAACAGGCCAAACCACAGCCAGGCCTGGTAACACTCCACTTGAAATAGCAGCAATCTGTGCATCTATTCAAATTCTTTTGCACTACACTGCAATTTTTCACAGGGAAATGCTTTGTTTTTTCTTACCCATATTGGATTTTAGTGCTTTCATGAAACTGTTACACACATGTATAACTAAACTGGTGCTAACCCTAAAGTGCAGTAAGATATATTGATGTATTTAAATAGACTTATATATTTATGCCTGAATATATGTCTTATCTATATGTATATTTGTCTATCTATCTACATAAAACAGATGGGGCACATTCAGGCAACTTGGTAGACAATAGGTTAGACTTCATGCTAACTGACACCAACTAGGAGCAGAAAGCACACTACTTCTGAGCGACACAAATAGGGTAGCACACAGAACAGCATCAGAGCCAATACTCTTTTTTTTTCCCTCTCTCCATTCAGGACAGATAATATTCATGTACATGGTGATGTCTGAATTCTGCTGAGATTATTTGTCAAAAACGACTGAATTTCACAGTTAATTGGGCTTCCTAATTAGTACAGGATGTCTAATTCCCATTGCAGTCAGTGTGCTAAATGGTAAAGCTTTAGCAAGCGGATGCCATTCCTTTTAGTTGAGCAGAGAGACTCCCTGCACATGCCCAGCTACACTGTACATTACACACTCAATGATCGATTCTAAATCTTAATTAGGGAAACGACAAACAAGCAAGGGGACTTAATGAACTGTGTACCTTGTCAAACAGCTGGCTGAATATATTTATTGAGATCTATGTTAAATTTAATGATTTGGGCAATTAACTGTAGACCCCTCTGTAATCTCTGAGGGACAAAGAGGGGCCAGGGAGGCAAGCACTGGGGCCACAGACCTAATGAAAAGCAGCTGACAAATATTTGTCGTCTCCAGAGTGCTAAAACCGGCATCAGTGGCTTAGAAGACCTTGTGTTCAGAAATAAAGATGTCATACAAGGCTCACTCCCCTGTGTGGTTCAATTCCAGTCATTTGTGCTCCTGGTTAACACAGCTCTGATGCTCTAATAAGATATGTTTCAAGCACTCTCTGGTTTGCTGGGGCTCCATCCCCCTTTAATGATCTGAGATGTTCTGCGAAAACAATACAGAACCATAACAAAGGGTATCTGAAACCGAGCACAGTCTTTATTATTAGTGCCGTCTTTTTCATGGCCATCCATTTCTAACTTTTTTTTTCTAAATTGGTCAAATGGAAAGCAGTGAAAAGCGAGAAAAAAAAATTAAGCTGAGCCGAAAAGTGCGACTTGGATTTAATATTTTATAATTGCCAAGGGACATTCTAAGATCAATGAATTTTTGCCCGGGACGCACATCAGAAAGAGATGTACTTCAGTCTTTTTAGGGAACATTGGTCTATTTAATTCCAGTGTCTGATGCATGTGAAATATGCCTTCCATGGCCTCCTTCTTCTTCCCCGGGCGCTGCTGCAGGCAGACATTACCACTTTTAATGGGCCGCCATGAGAACAGGCAAGTCAGCCAATAACCCATCCTCACTAATGGATCGCCTTGTTTGTTCTCTTGCACCATTTTCTGAAGCTAATTTTAGATGTTCTGTGTTTTTACTTAAAAAAAGACTAAACAGAGGACACTGCATCACAACTATGTATAATATGTGTTAAAACAAAACAACACAAAAAAATGGTCCTTACAATGAGGACAGAATAAGCATCATAACACTTGAGCTATCTATTTACATGGACCATCACTACTAAGTGAAGAGGCCGGTGGTTGGTCCAGGTTAAGAGGGGGGGGCTGTAGTGTAATTGGAAGACAACACAGGGTTTCTCCCAGTGGGGGGTTACAGAGAAAAAGGCACTTCTGGGGCACGTAGTAAAAAGGTTAGAGAGTGGAATTATGGCCATAGTTAACAGCAGTTCTCTGAAGGGGAGGGAATGATTACCAGACCAGCTGATTTATCACCAGCTGCTGAACAATAAAAAAAAAATACTCATCACTTTATCTGAACTTCAACTCAAAACAGTGTTGGCAGACAGCAAAACACTAACTACCCAGGGCTCATCAAAACAAATATAAATTTGCAATTCGCATTTTGGAGATAAAATTAAGTCAACCGCTGTTTGCACAATGGCTGCATATTTTTGATTAACACAGTAAATTAATGTCAAATACCACTAGAACTAATAGTTTTCTATCATACATGACCAATCAAGGGACACTGGAATATTCATTACATTTCCTGCATGGGTGCTGTTGCTACTTTGACTGTTGCCCTATTATTTATTATTGTTATTATTATTTTTTTTACTTTTTTTTGCATTAAAGTACCTGATCAAACAATTTAAGCTTATTCTATTGTTTTGCACTATATAGCCACAGGACTTAATATAAAAATGTATCTACCCAAATCTTAAAGATAGAAACAGATCAGTTAGCTGAATGCATAATGATATAAAGAAATATAAAGAAATACCAGATTATTACCGGTAAACAAAATTAATTTAATAATTAAGTTAAAAGTAATAAGTAAGAAACTATTGGGATTAAAATCTGTTGGTGCTTATTTCACCAGAAACCAGACTGAAAAGGGTGTTTTTCAATGTATTTCAGTCCTAGTTCTTCTGAATGAACCAAATAACCTTGGTTTAGACAGGGTACACAGCTGCCTAAACATGTCTGCTGACACAACTGATGACTTTGGTGCCTTTTTTTTTTTTTTTTAAATGAAAACCTGTGTGTCATGTCCTCACAGCACGTACACCAGCATTCGCAAGTATCCAGAGAGCACAGGGTGATGTATAACATTTTTAAATTGCTTGAAATTTTATGTTTGTACATCCACTGTGAGTTCACATATTGTCATATTTGTTGTGAAGATTAACCCTCAGCTGTGGCGTGATATGGCCCAGCTGAGAGCTCCCCAGCCATTATCAATATTTATCACACTGAACACTAGCCTGTATGTTTAGATCCAGTGAAGAAGTTAATCCACTAACCGAGGGGTTCCTTGTTTTTTATTTTTATGGTGCTGACACCTTTGATGATGCTTTTTTTTGCGCTGTATTTTTTTTCTCGGAGATCACTTAGAAATCCAACAGTAGTGTGATGTCTTCGTATTTAGATTTCTGGCTGATGAACTTTAAGTTGCTGAAGGAATATGTTCAACCATGGCGGCTTCTGCTGCTCATGCTAATTACCCATTTCTTCCTGTATTTGTTCCCAACAAGCCTCTATTGCTTCTTCTGCTAAAACGCATCACTTCCTGTGTGCCAGGGGAGTTTTCTAGCACAGAGTTGTGCCAAAATTTGTACCCCCTAAGGAAATTACTGTGGGCAAATGCACTTGATAAATGATGACAAGACTAATGTATAACCTCACAGCTTCCTTACAGAATCAATGGACATTTGTCGTTTGAGATAATAAGATTACCAACAAACGCTATTTTCATTCATTATGACGCAGCTACTTGGGTTTGTTTTGGGATAGTATTCTCAGCCCTCATAATCCTGTGAGATGTTTTTAGGACAGTGATTGAGAATACCACTACAGGAAAATAATCCACAAAAACTGAAACAATCTTACTTTCTTCCTTGACTTGAAACCAAGGAGAAGACACACTAAAGGGGAAAACATATCTGTCTGGAAACAGATGTATGAGAGACACCTGGAAACAGCAACCAGACACCAGAGGCTGTGTTCATATAATTCACCACCAGGGTTGGTTTTACCGATTGGTCTTTATTGACTTTACCGCATTCTTCCTTTGCATGTCCCATATGCGATTCATAAAGCACAACGCTGCACAAAACAATGCCACTACCTTTTTTTCAGGAGGTATATTTCACTATAAAACTCCCTGTGTCAAGTGCCTGTGCAAGTTATCAATAAATGAAAAATGCCCACTACATTAATGACGCGATTGATGTAAGAGGTACACTCTGATCTGTTTGAATGAGGCAAACGCTGCAACAGTGGGTTGCTTGATAATGACAACAGATTACCAAGAAATTTTCCAAAGGGGATGCACAATTTGGTGGATTTTGTGTGCTTTGTCTTTATTTATGTAAATGCACTTGTTTACTAATGTTTTTTTCTTACATTTTTTATGCATTAATGTGTTTTACCTATTTTACTCCTGTAATTCAGTGTATGAAAATGTGCTTTAGGCTGTAAAATCCTAAAGATGCCTTGCCTTGGTGAGATCAGAAAAGATTTTGACGAGCTACAGACACAATTTTGCATCTTGCCACCGATTTTTACAGTCTATAGCAGTTGTTAGTGCCGCAAACTGTGTTGACATGTTAAGAAATTTGTTACCCAATTTTTTCCCTGATGTTTGGTGCAGCTGCACATACACCAAATACATTTTTTTTTGTCAACAATATTTAGTTTTTTCTTTGTCTTGAGGTCATGTCCATCTTGTTTGTCATGAGCACAAAAGGTGTAGTTAGCGCGGCTGTTAAATACGGAGCACCTCATTAGCATCTTGATTTTCATTGGCTCTCCGCTGGGATACACCACCATGGTAATGCAACCAGAGCACTAATTATTCCAATGTTAACTTTATGAATAAACTCAGATGACCATGCCAGAGATTTAGTGTGCCACGATGTTGTCATGAGTTTTATTAATCTCGACTCAGGTGTTTAGTTCAGCAATTATAAGAGCTTTCATTATAAGAGCTTTTAACTGATTATATGTTAAATCACTGCTATATTACATCAGTTGGCAGTATAGTAGTAGCAAAATGTAAACTCATTTATTTGAAAATATCACAGATAATTACTTGAATACAAAATTGGAATGCAGCCAGGTTAGGTTGCAACAGAAACCTCTAGAAAATACCTCCAAAAGGTATTCAAGCTTTCGGTTGACTGAATATTCTACTGAGCTTTGTGTCAAAAGCTAATAACAGGACCCAAAATAGGAACTACAGATGTGGGGTGGACTCGGCCTCAGTGTGAACATGAGGATGTTCATTTATGGATGTTATTTGGGAACAGTTTGTAAGGTCTTTAAGAATATATAACTTGTCATCCTTTCACCATAAAGCACTATCCTGAAATACGAGGGACTGATTTCTATTGAACTTCCCGAGTTTAAGTCTTCAAAGACATTAGTAAAGACAAACAACTTAGATAGAAAAAATGGGCAATATGAACTACAAGAGATAAGGTATTATGTAGTACAGTGGTATAGGAGGTGGAACTGAGGATGCACTGAGGTTGTAAGGAAAGAGCTCCATTATTTAGTGGTGTCTACAGATTTGAGGCAAGATCTGCTACTTACAGGATGCATACTGTACACCTCCACAAGGAAAACTCCTGATTCAGATCCTGGGAAACTCAAACCGCTGTTTATGTTGGCATTTCTGCCATCTTGTTCTAGTATTTTGCCTACTCCATACATATTACCACCTCTCCTCTGCCCTCCTCGGCATTCTTCTGCCCCCCTGCCAGCTCCTAATGAAAGATCTTTTCCAGCTTTCTCTCCTTTCTTTCCCCAGGCTCCAACCTTTACAGCTGACAATGGAGCTGCCAAAAAAAAATTATACAGTCAAAGGAAAATAAACTTTAATAAACAGTGACAAGAAAACTCGGTTCTCATTGGTAATGCTGTGGTGCTAAACTGCACAAACCAATCAGGGTTAATTCTAACAGCATCGTAGGAGGTCCTATAAATAACGACAGTAAGTCACAGAAAGACACAGGAGTTTCTTAAGTGAGCCATAAGAGAGAGAACTGTTTGGGCTCTCCAGGGTCCCATCATGTAAGTTTCAGAGGCTTCATGCCGACTTCATTAGCAGCACCAGCGCTCTAAAACTCTCAATTCATTTGATAACATTATCACATGTTAAGACTAAGAGTTTAAAGGCCCAGAGCTTACAGCTCCTCCAGGATGGGGGAAGACAGGCGGGCGCAGAATGGGGAAGCAGTGACTGAGGCATTTTCTCTGCATATCCCTATGAGTGGTGAAGGCGTAGGATGAGGAGAGTGGGTTTGTACAGCGCACTACAGCACAGCACGGGGCCTAGGTTGTTAGGCTGTCCCCACGTCCCTGGCCAGCAGGCTAGCTAGAGAGCCAGCCATTATCGCCCTGTCTCCATAGCAGCGAGGTGGAAGGGAAAAAAAGCAGCAAATTTCATTCTTCTGAAATTTAATTATATCAAGATTAACAAGGGAGGTAATTAATTTCTTTAAGATGGATATCTTTTAAGTGCCTGGGGCTCAACTTTGTTGTCAAAACTGTATATTTAACCATTATTTCAGGGCAAAGTTTTAAAGGCAGAAACGAGGGGGATCACTACTTTGCCATGAATATGAATATATAGGAGGCTCTTATCTAAATGATTTTTTTACAGTATTAACACAAACGCACACATTTATGTACATATATAAATGTAAAATCTATTTATGAATTTTAAGAAAAGGCGACTATCAACTACATTCAGAGGATTTTTCTTTATTTATAATAATGAGGCATGAAAAAATAATTTAATGGATATTTTTCAGCTTGCGTTCTCTTGGCTTGGCCAAGCAGTGATCTTTCAACACAGACAAAACTAAAGCTTTGTCTAAATATCCAAAGTTTCACAGTCAAAGCTAAAAGTAGAAACAGTGGACCATAGTCTGGACCTCCAGGACCACACTTCCCCTCAGAGATGACTGAGACATTAACCCAGATCGTCAACACAAACACGCACACTGCAGTAGCCACACAGGCCCTCTGGGAGGGTAGAAGCTGGCATAGTATTCTCACATGAGAGTCAAATGTCATTTTCAAAGTATTCTCCATAAACACAGGTTTCTTAATCTGCAAGATGAACCCTAAATGGTCGCAGCTCTCTCTGAAAGGTCCAAATTTGACCAGGAGGGGTATCATGAAGTTTTAATAAGCCTGGGAGTGTAACATACTCGATTCCTCATTTGGCTATTTGACTGAGAAGATTCAGAACCTACCACACCTACCACAGAAAAAAAGAAAATTATGGAAACTGACCATTTCAATGATATAAATGTTTCCTAGTTTTCCGTTTTAGGCTGAGATATAAATATGTTGGTATTGTCTCCACTATAGAGGTTGATGTTTAATATAATGAAGTAGATCACTTGGCTTATCCGGATAAAGTGCAAACACAGGTTCACTCGCTAAATACTACACGTTCACTATGATTGCTCACAGACACAATAAAACCTTTACGGATCAATGATAATATGGAAAAAGAGGTGGATCTTAATCTTTTTTTTTCTATTTGGTCTTGCCTCTGACTGATATTGTCCCAGCCTAAAGGCACAGGATTCCTGTCTCCTCTCTATCACTGAAACTTTTTTTTATTGTGGTCATATTTCGTATTTCTTGGGTTCTATTTCTTAGAAACCTTAGGAAGTGTGACTCACTAGAAACCTTAACCTAAATGACCTATGTGGTGGTGAGCGGACTGTGCATGTGTGTGTGTGTGTGTGTGTGTGTGTGCGTGTGCTTGTGTTTGTGTGTGTGTGTGAGAGAGAGAGAGAGACAGAGAGAGATAGAATGACAAAGAGAAAAAGAGAGACAAAGGCTGTCAGAAAGACAGAAAAAGAGAATGGCAGTGAGAAAAATAGAGAGATCAAGGTCAGTGAGGTTACGAAAGAACAGAGTAGTCAGGCTGGGGTCCCAGAGCAGTGAGCATCATGCGGAAGCCACAGGAGATGAGCAGGGCCCCTGCGGCCACACACTATCACAAACTACAATTACCAATTACCTCAATTTAGAATGACAGCCTACAGAGGAACTTAAAGTACTGCCATCAACAAGGGGCAAGGCTATACCTAAATGCCCATTTGGTTTCTTGAAGAGTTCTTCATTTTTTCTTGTGTCAGTATCATTATGTTGCTCTAAAATAATACACCTACCATGAAGTGCCAAGCAGTAATGGTTAAATGATTTCAAATATGGTTATAAGGGCAGTGCAGTGACCAAATGGCATGCATCAACATGCCTTAAGAATAGGCTGAATGTATTTTGGTGATGATATCGTGGTGATGCTGGTGATGCTGAAAAGAGAAGAGAAGTACAGCTAGAACTGACTCGATTAATTCAGCAACCCTTCTGCTGAATGGGGTAGGGTGGGGTCAGGGGTCAACTCTATTCCTTCCTCTATCTAAATGCTTTCTCAGCAATCATATTTGAAAGACCAACATGGCTCTTGACTTCTCCTGGAAATCTTATTTGATTGAATAAAGCCCCTGGTGCTAATAGAGGATAATGTCCAACATCAAATCGGCGGTGTTTTTGCCGAAATGAGGATGTTATGCAATATATAGTGAGAAAGCTGGCAGCAGTGGGGATCCAACGCATAATGGGATAGGACCACGAAAAACTGAAAAAACTGAGGTCTTTGTACAAGGGGCAGTTAAAGCAAACAATGCACAAAGTAGTGTCCAAAGGAAAAAAAAAATCCGGTGGTACATAGTTCTGCAGTAGTTGGTTAGTAGCTGGGTGTACAGACTTTAACCACTTGCTTCCTACTTCCCACTTGCTTGCATGGACGGGACGAGACTGCAGGGCTATCGGCACAACAACAGTGGAAACGAGAATGGTTTTTGTTATCGTGGCTTGAGGCTGCGGGCCATCAACACCATCTGGCTCCAAGATAGCCCTAGCTCGCAGTAGTACAAAAGTGGAAAGACGGGTAATGAACTATAACCTAATCTAGTCTATCTAACTATCAATCCAATCTATCCATCCATCCACCCATTCATTTTGGAGGTCTCTTCAGTTCCATAAATGCAAGGCATTAAAGCCAGCGATGCTGATCTATGTTGACCAGTACCATGTATTCAAAATCTATCACACAATGCATGGCTTCAGCTCCACTGTATCTCACTGATGTATGAAGACCCAAATACAAATGTGCAATGTGTCTTACAGTGGTATATCACACACATGAACTAACTGGTTACGTGGACAGGATGGTGCAACAAATGGGATTTTCTAGAAGACACAAGCTGAAGTTAATTTTGATTGCAAAACCCTTAGAGATTCTGACTTCAATGGTAAATAAACTGTGTAACTTTCTTAATCCTTCATAACTAAAATTAAGTTCATTTAAGTGGCCAAAGTAAAAAAATACTCTGCTAAAACTGGAACTGTCTGCACATCACATGAAAATATCAAGAATTAACACTGACCGTGAAATGTGGTACTAAGTCAGACACATTCAAATCACGTCTCGAGAACCTGTCTTGCCATGGATCTTCAGTGGAAAAAAAGTTTTTCTTGTTTTTTTATGGTAAGAGTTTAAAACTCTGAATGTTGAAAACAGATAAGAATTTGATCTTATTTGCAGTTTTGATATTATAGTTTTGGAATTTTACTGCTTCCTTGTCAAAGTGATATACTGTATCAAGTGAAATTTGCTGTGCTGGTTGATCTCATTAGAGCTATCAAGTGATATTGATAAAATAACTGCAAAACATTTGTTAACAGCATAGCAGCTTGACAGTTTAAATTGCTGGATTTGTTACACAGGAAATGGAAAACCAGGGGGTAAAAGGCTGGATATACAAAAAAAAAAAATCT
>OMLB01021033.1:19906-36147 GCA_900302555.1 Myripristis jacobus
GAAGACGTGGTTGGTTATCCCTAAAAAAAAAAAAAAATGAGATAAAAAAAAAAAAAAAAAAAAAAAAAAAACTAATTAGGAACCCTCTGCTGGGTCACAGCACCATTTTGATTATAACAAGCAAGTCAACATGATGGCCTTAACAGATATCCTGATATCTTGTGATAATTCAAACAATCTGTCTATGCTGGGCATGTGCTACTGTGACCCAGCACTTAAAATATAACAAATATAAGCCCTTGTTTCACAGCTTCAAAACACATGTAAACCCCATGTCAGTACTTGCATCATCAGACCATGCTGAATTTAATATGCAGTTTAAATATGCACAGTTGCTACACTGATTTAAAACAGTTTCAAAGCATTCTGTGTCAAAGAAAATTTAAACGTGTTAAAAATATGCCATGTTTTGTTCACACCTTGATTTCAGTATATCTCATATTGGTTCAGAAGAGATTAGAAGGTGCTGATATTCTAAATATGGCATATAAGATCTGCATATATGAAACGGAGTATATAGAAAAATAGTTATTTCTGATAATCCAAGTGAACAAATACATTTTAATGTTCATGCTAATTCTATGGCTGCATTTAAATGTTTTAACCCAAAGTCCATGGTGTAATAACCACTGCTCAGTACCCTCATGCTGTGTGCAGGGGAAGGGAAAGTTGGCAAAGTGCACTGTGTTACAGCTCTAAGAACGCATGGCATTGGGCCAAGGAGCCCCTGTAACCATTCTGAAGACTTGACTCTGTCTTCTTTGTGTCCTCACTGGAAATACAGAATTGCCTTGAGACGTGAAGTCAAACTAATACTACAATCTTCTTGACATTACGCAACCAATAGCAGCTTCTCCGTGCCCTCGTTAATCAAATTTATGTAGTATATAGAGAGAGAACCCACACAGGAATCCTCATGGTTCATTACAGCCTGATATAAGTCATGTATAAATCGCTGGACTAGAGTTCACATTCTAACCTGCATTACTTTAGCTGCATGATTAATAATAATAAAAAAACAAAACAAAACAAAAAACAAAAGCAACATCTAATCTGAAGGTCAATGCAAATGCGCCCACCAGATCAAACAGTAGCCTCCATAAAGTTAAGAGCAAAAGTGGAGCTCCGCAGAGCAGCGCGTTTAAGATTGCTAAGAAGAAGGGCAAGTTGGTTGTCTTTGCCACTGTTAAAATTCATACCCAAGGTATGGTCTAGACGAGGAAAAGAGAGAGGAGAAACAGGAGAGGAGGAGGTAGAGGAAGAGGGAGGGTGTGGCAGGAGAGGGGTTAGAGGAAGAGAAGGAGGAAGTGAGTAGTTTGTACAATATCGTCCCCTGTAGTGCCAGGGAGCAGGCCTGCCCTTCTAACCAAACAGCATTCCCAGTGTGCTCATGTTCTGGGCAGTGAGGGGAGAAGAGAGCAAGGAGAGGAGAGAGAGTGGGAGGCGGAGCGAGCAGTTTGTACCATACTGTCCTCTCTGCTAGCATGCAGTTGGCCTGTCTCCTTAACCAAACAGCCCTGTCGGTCCTAGTCCTCTGAGTCCCTACACTGCCCTCCGGCACCGGAACCCTTGTGCTCTGTGAGTTTCCTGTTTGTCTGGTTGAAGACCTGGCCATTTTACTCCCAGGCGGCATATTGGGAGGGACGCAGGAGGAGGAGTAGCAGAAAAAGAAAGGCACACGAGAGGAGGACAGAGGGGAGGTTGGCGGGGAGAAGGCAAAGGGAGAGACACTGAACACTCCCGAGTTGGGATTGATTTACTTCATTAACCGAGATTACAAGTTTAACTTACAAACCAGAGGTCAAAATTTCTCATTAACAAGGGGACCGTGGAGAACCTCAGGGCCTGGAGACCACTCTTATTACTGACTACACATTTCAATCTGTCTTTGATGTTCCATGTCTGCCTTTCTACCCCCTCTTCCCCCCTCCTATTTTTTTGGCAGCGAGGTTGATTTTAATTGTAGCTATAGAACAGAGCATAGTTTGCCTGTAAGCCAGCCTCCACATCTGTAGTGAGTGCAGCTTTAGTGATATTGGGTGCAGTCCATAGCTTGGGGCTAATTTTAATGGTTCCCCCCCCTTTCATTGGAGCCTCAGATTGTTTTCCACGTGATTCCTGTTAATTTAGCTGGAGGAAAGGGCATCAGTTTTCCTTGTGCTTTTCCCCCTCTCTCCCCATGCCTCTCACTCTATTGCCTCACTCCTTCTTTCTGATCTACAGCCTCAAAGTAAGAAGGTGAAATGAATTCAAATGGAAAAATAGACTCTGCTCACTATTAAATCGCTCGCTACCTTTTTCCCTACCATTGCGCCTGGTCGAGACAGATAGGAGAAAGGCAATGTGGCTGTACAAACCGGGGCAATTTAGCTGCTATTGTTGCTTTCACGTCAACAAACAAGGCTCTTCCTTTGATGTGATAAATGGCCTAAGTGCCTGGATGATAACTCTGAGCTCGTAAATGTGTCAAGGATGTTTCGGAGCTCTGAGCATGTTGAACACTGCAGGATGCTCCATCAGTGTGCGCTGAGGCACATTTTACATCGCAGAACCTTTCATGCTAACCTTAAATGTCTCGAAGAGTCTCTATTTGGCTCTCTCAACCTAGCAACACAGAAACCGCGCGATTTTGCCCTTAAAACTGGGGGTTAGAAAAGGCACTAACCACTAGAAAAGGGAGGCGAACACACAATACACCAAAAGTCACTGGGGGGGAAATGAAACAGTAAAGTGTTCAAATCATGCTAAATGTGTGAAACAGAACAGAGTATAGCGGGTGTGATAATATAATATGCAATTGATTATATACTAAATCTACTAAATAAACTAAATCCATTTTCATCTCTACAACATACAAAATAAAAATTTAAGTAGCAAGTTTGAGCATATTCTTGTGGCAAAATGCAAAAACCACATTAAATGTCGGTTTATATCACTTTCTCAAATGATGAGGACCTGGAGAAATTTAAACCCAATGCTTGGGTAGAAAAAGCCAGCAATGCTGTGGGCTGTCATCAAACCAGTCAAATTTCACTAGGGCAGAGCGTAGCACTGGTGCTCACTTTTTAACTGTTATGGGATCACCGAACAAGCTGCTACAGTTTGCTGGCAAGGGACAAACAACAATAGATGACAAATGGCTAAATTGATGGCAAGTGCGCCAACAAAGACTTAGATATTCCTTGTGTTTACAGTGAAGTGCACCCTGCAGACGAGAAAAAAAAAAGCATAACCTTTGGGAGGGTAAAACGTCTAATGTACGACCAGACTTCACTAAGGCTTTCGAAGACTTTTGCAGACATCACAAACCCACAAGTGATGCATTTCCAAAAGTGGTGTATATTAAATGTCATAGTTTGTTAATAAATAGAACTGAAGAAGCAGTGAGATGAAGTGGATTATGATCTTCATTTGTGAAAATGCAAATACACATACAAGATAGCATTGTGGCTAAGCTAATGGCAGAAACTTGTTCTACCCAGACAGAAAAACAAACCAGAGTTGATGTTTGTGGGGGAGTGTGCGAGAATCCTATTTCAAACCAATCAATATGATGCCTTTGGCTCACCAAGGTCTCATTATTCCACATTTTATGACAAGAATTTTACTAGACCTCCATTGTTTAAGGCAGAGGTGTGACTATGCAGGATTAATTTCACAATAACTAGATACTGTCAAATCAAACATTTCAGCATTAGCTACCAAAGTTTTCTTGTAACTGCTTGCAGATAATGTACAAGCTGACATTTGGAGGGCAAAGGTCACTTGAGCCTTGGTCAAATTCCCTTCCACCTTCACATGCTCTTCCTCACCTAACTACATCCCCCCAATGTCATTCTCAAGGCAGCCTGGCCCTTGGCCTTTGCACTGCTCTTCAAAAGCTCCTGTGTGCTGACTGCAGGGCTATGTTAGGGAGCTGTGGATGGGGGTTGATGGGGTTAGCAGTATGTGCCTGTGCGGCCCCTGCCTGTGGTGTGACACGCTGCTGGGGCCACAGCAGGCCGTCCTCCAGCAAGCCAGCTAGCAGCCATTGGCTCCTTGGAACTAATCCGCCTTGCGGAGCCCTGTAAGGCCCTCTTTGTTCCCTCCTGCAGACCAGATCAGGCTGGAGACAGACACTCCAGTCTTGACTGGCTATCAGTTTCACAGCCCGTGGCGATCCACATCCAGGCTCAGGTCCAAACTCAGCCAAGCCACCATCAAATTAAAGGTGGTGGTCTGGAGGGGGGCTGGAGGTGGTGGTGCTAGTGGGGTAGGGGTTGTAACAAAATTGTGTCACCTGCATTCCGTCACGGTCCAAACATGGTAGAAAGGTGGTCTTAAGAGAAAAAGGAGGTGCAGGAAGGATAGAACATTGGAGGGGAGGATTTCAACAGGAGCTTTGCTGCTCAGCTAACGGAGCAGGATCTCAACAAGCCCATTATCTGGCTCCTAATTTGAGCTCTGGCGCAGCACTGAAGGGCTGCCTTTGTCTGGGATTAATGCGGAAAGCTCAGGATGCGATGTCAGAGGGAAATAATCAGCGTGGGCCCTTCATAACGTTGGCTGCCTGTGCTCCTGGCCAGGGCCCCCTGGCTCATTTCTGTGGAGATGAAATCTATGACAAGCCCCTCAGTGAAGCTAAGAGCAGGCAACAGTCCAGTAACACCCACAGGCCTCCAGGCATCCTGTGACCCCCTTAGAAAAGTCACATTCACTTTGCTCTGGAGAAGGGAAAGAGAACGCCGCCGGCGCTTCCAGCCCATGTGAAATGAAGAAATGTGAGGAGGTGAAAACGAAGTGAAAATAAGTTAAGATTCCTCCTCCGCCCCCTCTGCAATGACTCTAGAGGAGGGGTGCGCTGTGACTTCACTTCATTATGCCCCTCTAATTAAACGTGAACAGGACATTAAAAAAAGAAAAAGAAAATGAAGAAAAAGAAGATAAAAAACAACTCTGGAATAATGTATATTCATGTTTATGTTGTGTAACTGCATTTGGGAAAGCAGTTTGGGAGCCTTTTTTTTACTGCAGCAGAGGGTCGGGGCTAATACTCATCAGGGTAAAACATTCTGAAAGAGGTTGGCACTGCACTCAAGGACCAGAAGTAATGCTTTTATTTTGTTATTTATGCTTTTTTACCGGGTGCATTACTATGCTCCTCTACAGCAGATTGCTGCTAAGTGAAGGATGCGAAGATGCAATCCGATAAGCAGGTTATTAAAATGACCAATTGACATTCAAAATTCAGACTTTTTTTTTAGATTCATCATATTTACAGATGAATGTGTGGAATTTAAATCTTAAAAAAAACAAAAAAAAATTCCCCCTGCCTAAAGGAAAAAGTGACTGGTTAGCAACGATGCATGACCTCATGTATGACCCTGTGCTGGAGAAATACGACACTCGTGCAGTTCCTTTCAGAACCTCAAACAGGAGGCAGTTCTTTTATAATACCATAATTCAGCTTAATTAAGAACAGACTAAGCCAGCCACATGGGAGTAAAGTCACCATGCTCCATGCTCCTTGTCAGTATACATATGGGCTCATGAACAGATATTTCTCACCATGGTGCTCACTTTGGCTAACTGAGGTTTTGGAGTGTTGGTTATTAGATAAATTCCTACACTTGGCTAATACATAACAGGTTAACCATGCAGAGGATCTGTGGTATTAAGAACACAGTGGCTCTCAAAACCAAAGGCCCTGGGGAGAGGGACACCAACAAAGCACCCTGCCCACAAAACAAACCCGCTGCCTGGCGGCTTCAGAAAGGTACTGGCTCATGACTCTAATCTGAGATTTCATATTTGTTCATCTTCATCCACTTTGTAGATGAATAAGCATGAGAACAATGGTTCAGAGGGCTGCATACTGTGCCCCCAACCCACCACTGCAGCTTATCAGCCCTCTCTCTAAACAACCTCAGCAAAAAACACTCATAAACTCACAACCAGCAGAATGCTATGTGAACAAGGATGCCAAACAAGGATGCCATACTTAACTGAACTGCGTAATTTTCATTTCATTATTCTGTTAATAACGTGTAGTAGCAATCAATATTATATAAGAATAAATAAGAAAAGATTGGTATTAGGTAGACCCTAACAAGACCCTCTTTTTGAGAAAAAAACTATGCTAATTAAGTACTGAACTGAGAAAGAGTACAGCAGCAAAACAAAAAGTTGTCTTTCTGCGTGTTGGACAGACATCACATCTACCCAATGTATTTTTCCATGTAAACACATTTGGTTTTGTTTACATTTAAATTTTCTCAGCAAAACACTTTGTGCATGTCCTTAGTCCTAATAAACACGTTGAATGCATTTTCTACCTCAAAATACAATTGCAAAGCCTCACTCTCAAAGAGTTTGAAACTTGCATTGTTTACATTGGCATGTATAGTATGTTGCCCCCATGCTTATGGCGTGCAGGAAGAACATCTCGTGTAAACAAAATGGCATCCCACTTTTCCAATTGTGTACTATGGTGCCACTAGTGGTCACAAACTGGCTATCCTTACTTTTGAATGAATTGTAACCCCACCTCCTGAACTCAGGAGGTGGGATGGGGTTATGAATCAGTAAGAGTCTGTTTGTCAAACAGAGGGATGACTTTCAAACAGATGTCCAGGTTTCCACCAAAGGAAGGTTTATCATGGCCCAAGGACGAGGTGTATAACTTTTTGTGTCCCTTGGCTAAAAGGGGGCCGTGTGGTATCACATGGGCATGACATATCACAAAAGGATTTTAACCTCTGAATGGATTCAAATATCATCACAAAACGTGGGCCACGGGAGATCTCATTAACATTTCAGGCCATTCAGTCAAAGCCGGGCAGTTACAGCACGGAAAAAACACGGAATTTAAGTGTGAGAGAGCAGCGTCCAGCCGGGCAATTACAGGACACACACAACAGAAAACAATCATGTGAAGATGGCTGAACGAGCTGAAAGAAACATCAAACCAGCACCGTCTGTATTAATTATTATTAGAATTATTAAAAGTGAGTGTTTGGAAACACTTCAGATTTTATGAAGAGGAAGGGAGGAAGTTATGTCACACAACACTGAAATATTTTGGCAACACGCCGAACATGAGGAATCACATTGTGCACTTTCACCCGAATGAGGAGGTAGATAATGGAAGTAAATGAATCTATTTAGCGTTCTTTTTAAATCATGGTTCACTACAAATACACCTTGTTTTAGTTGTCGCACAGTAAAAAAAACAAACAAATTGTCTGAAAAATGATGCAAAAAAATGATTCAATGACAATCACAAAAATGTGCATCGAGATGCATCAAGATGCATTGATGATCGCTTTATAATCGCATCGTTGCCCCCATAATCGTAATCGAATCAAATCGTGAAGTGGCCAAAGATTCCCAGCGCTAGCCACACCCATTTCCATTTTTGCAATTGCTCTGAAGGGGGCATTGTGGAGTGTCCTCTGACTTGGCGTGTAACTGCAAGGTAATTGAAACACAGCCAAAGTTGGCGTGGTGGGGGTGGGGGATGCACCATCAGTGCAGGACAACATGCTTACTTGTTTCAATCTATCACTGCATTTACATGCACTTTAGCAATCAAGTTATTCACCATATATGGACAGTTATCTAATTTCTCAAATTACGATATAAACAAGACAGCCGGTTTCCATAATTGATCTACGAGCTTAAGAGAAATCGGGTTAAGCTGACTAGATTTTTTTCCTAAAGAAACCTGAGTATTGTGTCATGTATATATTTATTCTGAATTCTGAACAGTTTTCTTTACCCAAGAGACTGGGTACATTGGGATACATTCACTGAAGACTTCTTAATGATTTTATGTCAAGGTTACATATGATAAAGCTAAAAACACATCTGCCACCCCCGTCAGGGAAATCCCCACAAGAGGTCAGCTAACAGGTGCTCTCCACCGGCTGCGAGTCGGCTGAAGCACCTCTGTAACAGTGTGGGGAAACATGGGGGTGGGGGAGGGACATCTTTGTCTGGCTATTATCTGGCAGAAGTTTAAAAAGACAATGGGAGCATAACTGCTTTTGTCTTTTTAAATATCTTTAATTTTTTTTTTTTTCAAAATACTATTAAATATCTTTTATCTTTTAATGTTTGTTTCTGCGTCGGTGCATTCTGTATTGTGTTTTCATAAATGCAGCAGCACATATCACCCATTTCCTTGACGATAAAACTCTCTTGTGCAGCACTAAAACCAAGTTTAGAAATTTATCTATATGACTTCATCAGTACAAGTCTCTTGACATCAATGCAGTAATCAAATTTAGGAGAATATCCAGCATAAAAAAAGATTTGGTTTGTTGGCATAGAACAAAGAAGCAAAAGAGCTGAGACTGCACTCATGTAAAAAGGTCAATAATTAGACCACCGCATATATAACCTATATATATATTCTAGAATATAACCTTTTCTAGAAACAAACTTCAGGTGAATGCTCTTCATGTGTCATGGTGGCCACAATGATGGATAAGTGATGAAAAATGAGCTCCCTGAAGCATCTTGTAGATACTTATAGGCGGTATCAGGAGAAATGTTTGTGAATGTTTACAAGATGTCCAGCACAGTAATCAATGGACGTTGTGTTATCGAGGAACTCTTTGCTAACAGCTGGAGATGGGCAAGAAACTCAACAATACAAATTCTATCCATTCATCTGAAGTTAGTTTGTACCTCGGTCCCTGATGGGGTGGCCCCCGGTGAATCCATCTTGCGTTTTTTGCGGGGTCCGATGGCAGCTAATGCTGTGAGGTTGGCATCTCGCTGTCTCATCTGGGCAAGTTCCTGTTGTTGCATCTGATGAACACAAAAGACAAAATGCAACAGATTAGCAAACAACCTTATCCGTTCCACTGTATGTGAGATCCTGTTGTCTCAGTACCATGTGCCTCAGTATGTACAAGAATGTAAAGTATGTACAAGATTCCAACTTTCAGCAGCACGACTCATGCCATTAAGCACTCATTTTTGTACATTTACCGTACTTTGAAATAAAGTGATTCTCATTCTGATATTTTATAACCATGTGGGTCACAGGGCTTTAGATTAACACGCCTATAATACAAAAGTATAATGTATATTTTATCTGGTGTAAGGAAAAAAACAATTTGACAAACACAGTCAAGCAGTAACATTTGACCTCTTGTCACTATTTGAAGTCCAAATATCTGTAAATATGCCTGCTGTGTCATGTTTATGGCAGGTTTTAGTGCCTTGGCTAATCTTCAATTGCCATAACCATCACATGCCATACATCAACTTACCATTGAGTGACATAAGAGACCACTTATGACAACTGACATAACCTTGGCTAATTTCAAATTGTCATGACCAAGTTTCATGTTACATGTAGTTCAGCTCAAGTTTAATCACCATTCTAAAATCATCCGCAACCCAACTCGTATCCATAGCAACATTAAAAAGCACAGCTGTCAAAGTGTACTTGTTATCAAACACAGCTGACTTATCAACTCGATAAACTAACGACTGGGAGGGAAAATACACCAGTGGAATTTTTCATATTGTCTCCTCCCCTTTGCTTTATTGTTGGCAAATTACCATGGTATACTATTCTGGGATTCACCATATTATATACCCTATCTTCCACTTTTTGAGCCACCAGAGCAGGTGGATTTAAAAATGGTGTCTTTAAAGTGGTAGGTGTTGCTCATCTTGGCTTCAGTAAAATGAGTGGGTGAAATTCATGACCTGTCAGATCATCAGTCATGCACTAAGTCTCCCCCAGGGAATGTTATGGGTAAGCTTACAGCCAAAAACCTAGCTTCTATGACCAGACTACTGGGGTCCCGCTCCTTACCTGATCTGGTGTCATTCTACCCAACATTATTCTCTGCTTGTGAGAATCAGCAATTGCGTACGCTTTGCCCAGTGGGGGCTTTGTGGGTCTTCATCAATCGGATAAGCTGTTTTAGGAACAGCAATCAGCTGACTGTGTCCTGGGTGAAACCTTACATTGAGAAGTCTGTAGGGGCTATTTCCTTGGCCTATAGTAGCAAAGGCCTATATGCACATTCTACCAGGGGTCTCATCACCTCATGGGCCCTGATCAGAGGCATCACTCTTCAGAGCAGGATGTCAAATCACCATCCTTGGACCATTCTATGCTGAGTACTGGGCTCTTGTGAGAATCAGAGTTCCCTGTGTGATGCATTACACAAGAAAGTTGGTCTTCAGAATGGGTCTGCCTGGTAATATTTCCCAATGTAAGACACAAAATGAATGCTATGAAAGGAAACTTTGGGTTACTTGTGTAACATTTGTTCTTTGAATAGTGAATATCCCACAAGTTTACCCTCCCTGCTCTAGCAAAGTGGTGGAGGAGGAGGAGAGCAATTTTGAATGACAAGGAGGGCCTTGCTCCTCCCTGACACATGTTTTGGCAGTGGATTTGGTCAAGAAGGAGATGCTCCAAATGTGAGAAACTCAACAGAGAACCAGAGAACCCAAAGCTACTGTCAAGCACGCAAGGTCACAAACAGGCTATGTTCAGTTTGGAGAATAGAAATTTCACTTTCATTTTCATGACTGACTGGCTGTATCAGAATCAGCTATCATCTGTCTGACATCTGGTGGTTGTGGAAAATACTTACTTTTGTCACAAAAAGCTTCCAGAGGGGGACAGACATTTAATTGTGCACCCATGTTTCAGTTTGCACAATTTGATTTTGGAGGCTACCATTTGCCACCAAAAGGGTTCCATGTTACACCAATGCAAATCCAAGTGAGAAAAGAGGATTTTTGAAACAAGAAAATACCATAATCAGGCCCATTAGAGGAGGAAGTGGAATACAGGAGAGAGGAGGAAGAAGATATCTCTCACCATCTTTTCATCTGTCAATCCCTATAGTGTAACAGCTTCCCTCAGTAAAACAAAATGGAAGCCTGTTGTCAGCCATTAGCAGAACTCCTGTCAGAGTGGGAGGGTTAGAGCCTGGTCACATGGTCTCGTGATTTTTGCAGCTTGTGATGTGTAAAGGAAAGTGGTGGTGGGGCGCTGCCCAAGGTAATGTCATGTCTGGCTCCAGGGCTGAGGGGGGGACCCAGCGTTGCTGGGAGCTGCCCTTTCTATTGGGTGGACGTGTGAGGGCCTGAGGACATGGCACAGAGGGTGTCAGCGCACCATTCAAAATACACACATGTACACACACACACACACACAGACACACACACACACATGCACGCACACACACAGATGTGCCTATCAATCTTGGCCACAACATAGGGAATGCCTACCCACCAGCTTTTGCCTGCATGCCTGCCTGCTGGGAGAGAGAGGCCTGGGTCGAAGTGAAAAGGGACAATCAATGTGTGCTTTCATGTCTTTCATGTTCTTTTATGTTATCTCTCAGCGTGTGTTCGCTGGGCGCTTGTGTTTGTGTGAGACATGTGTGTCGTCTGATCGAGGGGAAATTTCATGTTGCTTTCAGATGGTGCTCTATAAAAGGTTGCTTTGGTGTACAAAGTCTGATCCAAAATGTGCATGCAGTTGCCTCTGATTTTTTCAAAAAACCCCGCTGGCGAAGCATGCCCTTTAGGGTGTTGCCACTTCACATTTAGCATGGCAAAACCGTTGAAAGATTCAAACACGCTGACAACACAAACTAGGGAAAACAGTAACAGCCAGCTGGATATCTAAGCTTCATTTATCCAGCCTCATTTTAAAAATGGGATATGTGCTGCGGTCCTAAAGAGGGAGACAGTTCAAGCATAGAGCCACCAATTAATAGAAATGATACAGAACTGATTTATGTAAAAATTCTAGGGTGCGGTGAGAAGAGTCAAGGTTCTAAGCAAAAGATGGTGTCAAAGACTAGAGATGGCAGCTGTATCCAGCTAGCAGGGTGGAGGCTGTTACTGCCCTGGTCCACATAGCACATGTAGCATTACTGTTATCAATGCTAACCTTGTTAGGCTTTGACACAAGCAACACACTCTCAGCACTCTGGGCCTGACCTTAAATAATCTTGCTGCAAAGTGAGCTGGGAAACTGACAGAGAGAGAGAGTGAGTGATGCAGGCAGGGGGGTGTGGGGGGCAGGGAAAGAGAGAGACAGACAGCCAGACAGACAATGAGAAACACACAGAGTGAGAGAGAGAGACAGGCAAATGGAAAGAAAGAGGACGGGATAGCGAGACACAGAAGGAGGCAAACAGAGAAAGAGAGGGAGGGAGAGAGAGATAGGTCTGCTATCTCACTGATGGCACCAGGATGCCGGCATCTATGCCTGGCAGTTGGCACCAGGCATGGGCTCCCAGCGCCCGCAGCAACTGCCTGCATTTTCAGATTTATGACTGTATGATGAATGCAGACTTCATTTTACCATCTGCAACCCTCCAGTCTGCATTTCCCGTCACTGAAGAGGCCACTGTGATGCTGGGAGACCGATTTCTGATTTCAATCTGGTGCCAGACTGCTAGGTCTACCTTCCTTTGATGATTGCCAACTGAGGCAGGTTTTCCTAACAAATTTTAGAGCATGTGAATTACCACTGTACACAAACTACTACATCTGTGATGCAGGGCAACATTCCAGTAGCAGGTTCAGCAGCTTTTGCAAGGAAGCACATCGAGGGATCAAATCTGTGATCTTCTAGTAACAAGAAGGGCTCTCTTTCTCTCCTGACCAGCCTGTCGACAAAGATAACCCATATGTAAAAGCATCTCCAAAAACAGCAAAGGTCACTAAAGTCTGGAGATCCCAGATGAGAAAAATAAGAAGCTGGCAACATCCATACATTTGCCAAGTCCGATCAATGTCAGCGCATAAATATCTGGTGTTTCCAAGTCGCATAAATACCAGTGCTTCCAGTCTGTCTGTATGCCCTTTTGAGGCAGGGAATTGGGACCTGTAAAGTTAAATTATTAGCAAAGGTCAGGAGAGGTAGAACATTTCCAAGATCCCCAATAGTATCTCTAATCAATGAATGGTCAGAGCCCTGTTGGAGGGAGGTTCAAGTCTTCACGCAAACATATTTAACAGTACAACTAAACAACAACTAAACAATCTACTGTCAGATGATTATGTTACAGCAAATGTGAGGAAATTGAAAATGTTCTCATTTACTGGTAGATGTGTACATTTACCAGTAAATGTCTGATGGATGAGTCTGGGTTTGGTGAATGTCAAGAGAAACGTTCCCTGCCTGACTGGATTGTGCCAACTGTAAGGTTTGGTGGAGGAGGGATAATGCTATGGGCTTGTTTTTCTGGGGTTGGCCTCGGCCCCTTTGTTCCAGTGAAGAGAATTTTTTTTTTTTTTTTTTTAATTTTAAGATTTTTTTTGAGCTGCTTTCTGCTTTGACAGTCACAGTATAAAGAGACAGGAAAGGCAGAAGAGAGAGAGGGGGGATGACATGCAGCAAATGGCCTGGGGTCATATTTGAACCCTGGACGCTGAGATCAGGACTGAGCCTTAACAAATGGTATACGCTCTACCAAGTGAGATACCGGGGTGCTCCAGTGAAGGGAAACTTTGTGGAAACACTTTTGGGAGGCCCCTTTTCTGTTCCAGCACGACTGTGCCCCAGTGTGCAAAGCAAGCTCCATAAAGGCATGGCTTTGTGAGTTTGGTGTGGAAGAACTTGACTGGCCAACATAGAGCCCTGACCTCAACCCCAGTCAACACCTTTGGGATGAACTAGAACGGAGATTGAGAGCCAGGCCCTCTTGTACAACATCAGTGTCTGATCACCTCACAAATGCTCTCCTGGATGGATGGGCAAAAATTCCAACAGACACTCACTCAAAACCTAGTAGAAAGCCTTCCCAGAAGAGTGGAAGCTGTTATACTTGCAAAAGGGGGGACCAACTTCATATGAATACCTTTGGATTGAGAATGGAATGTCATAAAAGCTCCTGTGGGTGTAATATGCAGGTGGCCCAATACTTTTGTCCATACAGTGTATCTGAAATACAATGATTACACATTTTGTGCATTGTCCAATGCTACAGTTGTGCATCTGAGGGTCTTTTGAGGAATTTAATCAGATGAAGTTATTGACCTAAAAGCATTTCTTGTAACACTATGTACTAACAAGTTACTGGCCTCATGGAGACATGTTACACTCAGCATTTAAAAAAACTATAACTGAGGTGTGCTTTGTGCATCCATGCTGCACATGGATGGAAATAACTGATGTATTCTACATGCATTATTGGACTGAATCAATGCACGGAAGCAGGTATCAATTTTGTAGCCACAGCGATCAACAGCATCTGAAAACTTGCCAAATTCTATTTCTGAAGCAATTGTCTGATGTAGTGTGAATTTCTGTCTTGTGTTAATGTGACCTGTATTTTTCACTCACATTAAGTGGGAAATATAAAGTTTACAAGACTTATTATCCCATTTAGCATCCCACTTAGCATCATGCTGGTAATTGTGCACATATACCAGTAAATATATACATTTACCATTTTTGCACATTTCTTGTGATTGGTGCCATCAGTGTACACTGGGTGTATGAAAGTGTGAACTGGAGTGCTTCTTGATAATCACAAAATAACATGGCTTACCTGTGGAAGTGCTGGAGTGCAAAAATACACGTGTGCTAGATTGGAATTGGGTGTTTGCCTCCTTAACTGATTTCCAAGCAGTTGAAAGTTTTAAATGATCCCTCCCCCATTACGTCCTACCCCAACAACATGTTGTAACAGGAAATGCATAAAATCAAGAAAGTAAGATGGCATTTAAGCAAAGGTGACAAAACAAGTGTGCTCATGCTTTTAGGTATGCATGGTTGGAGCAAAAGTACATTGATTTTAAAAACTCAGCTTGTTAATACCAAAATGTGATGGCTGCGCAGTTATGCAAGAGAATTGCTGAATGAAATATTTAAAGGATAGGCTCAGGTTTTTTGAATTGCATTCCCTTGATTCCAGGTATGGGCAACATCTAGCAATGGAGGTTACAATTATGCCTTGATCCATCCAGACAGAATTCAGCAACACTGACTATAAACTACCGCTCAATTTTGTATAGTGAATCTTCTGTAGCACTGTATTATCTTTGCCTGCAAATATAGTGGGTTTTGCACTGAAAAATGATTGATGAGATTGGGTCCTGTAGACTTGAACTGAGCTGTAGTTGTGGAGGTGGTACTGTGGTATGGTGCACTGGATGGATAAAAGTGAAAACATAACCTCCATTGCTCTGTATTATAAAAAAAAAACCAAAAAAAACAATTTAACCTTTAATTCAGTTAGGCACTACAGTTTGAAATCACCAAGCTACTTCCTGGTATGTGGATGTGCAGCGTACCAGCATTGAGTTGGCTGATGCTTGCTTGATTTTCACAGCTTGGTCTGCAAGGGCACACTGCATTTCCCTTATGTGGGGTTTTAAAGGCTCTACACTGCCAAAATAGTGTAAAATTTTATTTGTGTATGGTTAAAAGCCTTACACGTGAACAATCAAACATTGCTAATGGATCCTCAAAAGCAGATATATACTAAGTGGTCAGGATTGCATTGTGATGATAATTCTACAGCGCATAGTCTTGATGCAATAAAGCTGCAATATGCATACATGCAAGGTAAAGTGATGGAAAGGCAGAGTGTGAAAAAGTAATGCAGACACATAAAATTAAATACAGCCAGAGGAAACATAGTATTTTCAAGCCAAGTGTGACCACACAGCAATGCGATCTCATGAAATCACATCTTTAGCCTCAAATATGAAAAATCGCAGGTGGAACCGTAGCCTATGATCAATGGGATCAAAGCGCAGAGATAACCATATAAAGACAGAGGTGACAAGGTGGGCTAGCAGATAGAGAAACCATCCTGAGACACAACTCCCAACCCCCATGACAGCAAAATAAACAGAAATCAACATCCACATGTTATGAGTGTCCTTTAAGTTGCTCTGGCTTTCAGTGAAAATGCACACAAGTATCAAGAAAGAGAATGTGTACAATTGCAAATAGTCTGATCCGTTTGGATACCTCAGTATTGTTTATTTAGCCAACTGTTTCCCTATCCTTGAATTATTTATACCAGTCTAACTTCAAGCACTGTACTTTAAATACATGAGTGGAAATGCCCTTCATGTGTCAAGCCCCATATAAGAAAGAACAGGGGATTTGCTCAACACAGAAAAAAGAACAGTATGTTCCCTCATGATGCAAAAATGTCCGAAATGCAGCAAGGCCCTTAGAGCAGTCTGTTCAACTCAGAGTGAAGAGGAGGATGAGTTGCAAAAGCCACGATGGCCGACCTGCC
>OMLB01021035.1:0-11848 GCA_900302555.1 Myripristis jacobus
CTCATTTCCCAGAGGTGCAGTCAGCTGGGCTGCCATTTGGTGTTACAGTATCCACAGCATTTTACAACACCAGGAGCGCATACATTTTTAACATTGGTAGCCCAAGTGGGAATTAAACTGCCATTCTAGTCATTGAATTTTACAGGACCACCACAGTACCTGCTATTCAAAACACACTGCATGTCTAAGCTCATACACACACACTGTGTCTCCCTTAGAGTGACGCTGTGCCTACAGAGACAGTAAAACCACAGATACCTGCCATACCTCTCGCACTGTCTCCCTGTTTCACTGCGAACTCCTTCAGTCTGAACTATCCAAGATCACTGGAATGTAATGTGATCTCTGTTTTGGGCTGGATTTTTTTTCCTTGAAAAGCTTTCCCCACAAGCCCTCCATCACTTGGAATAAGAGTCAGAAGCAGTGGGCGCTTATTAAGTATGTTAAAATAACTCTGAAATTAGTCTGTCACAGAGACAGAAAGAAAGAGGAGAAAATGGTGATGAGTAATAGTAGGCAGGAAGGGAGAGAGGGAGCGAGAAAAGGTATAACATTTGGAAGGAGAGGTATATGGAGAGACTGAGAGGGAGAGAATAATAATAGTGTGATAAAATGAAGGTGGAAGAGAGACAGAGGGAAGGTGGGAAAAAAGGGAGGGGAGAGTCATTCAGCGACAGAGAAAAAAATAGTGATGGTGTGATAACGGAGAGAGGGGGAGAATTAACTAGTCTATGAAAAGCTGATTTTCAACCAATCTATCTTCCTGCCTAATTCCCCGACTAATAGAGATATAAGTCTGTCTCGATCAAAGAGGAGGGAGGGAGGGGGAGGGTTGAAAAGGGAGAGAAAGAGAATGAGAGAGAATGAATCAGAGAGAGAGAGGAGGGTGGGAAAGAGGAGGTGGGGATCAAGGAGAAGGGAAGAGAGAGAGAGGTAAGGGGAGGAGAAGAAGGAAAAGGTGATAATTGGAAGTCCGCGTTGGCACTTTGACAAATCCACCTTCTCTAATCACACACATACCTGCAGGAGAGAGGAGGGAGAGAGAGGGATAAGAAAGAGATGATGAAGAGGGATGGAGATGGAGCAAGAAAGACTGAGGTAGCATACAGTATGAGGGAGGAGGAGAGGGCACAAGAGATGGAGGGCTGGAGGTAAAAAGGAGCCAAATGAAGGATAAACAAAGAGGTTAAGGGGTGATGAAAACAAAAGGAGGATGAGAGAGGATGAGAAGTGCTTCTAACAAATGAGTCACAGGAATCAGATTAAATCTAAGTGATTCACTGAGTACATCCACAGGAGTATAAACTGTGCCATTGATTTCACCATAATCAATATCCCTGAAAGACATGGAATGAACGAGAACAGCCAGTAATATGTTTCCCTTACAGAAAACAAGCCCTTAATTCACCCTAAGTAATACATATGTAATTAATTTAAATGATAAACGTTTCATTTTGGATAATTTAGCCAGACTGACAGTACTGACAGGCTCCCATTAAGTGATATCATTTTAATTACAGTTTGGTCTAATTTTATTGTGGTGTTTTCGGTGAATGAGGATATCATTCAAAAGTCCTCACTGAATGCTGACTGGGAACCAACAGCAATGCACTGATTAAAGACTATGGGTAATAATGAGGTGGAAATAATCTGTCTGAGATACGTTGATCAAATATGAACTCTTGATAGTAGAACTAGAATGCATAGAGTGACCTTCATTTTGCTGGTGTACAATATTACACCCACTGGATGTATGCACCCTTTGAGTTAATTCAGCAACTTTTCAACTGTGACTGACAATCATTTGTTGCTGTACAATTAAGATGGAAGCCACAAAATTTCTGATAAAGTCAAATCATTTTGCTGCATAACTCATCAAAATGTGATGCTCGTTGGCAAGTAAATCACACTAATATGAGCTAAATAATTTGTGTGAATTCATTATAGCTGTCCATAATGGATAAAAGAAAATTCACAATAAAAAAGGAACCTATTCTGGCTGAATGAACAGCTGGAGTTTTATGAGCAAAAAAGGTTTTGCCCTCAAAGTCATTCTACAGTCAAATTAGGTCAAATTACTAACATGGATTTTCAGGAACCTGAAAAAATAAAGTTCTAAGTGAATTAAGGATAGCTAAACCCACTTTTTCACTGAACTTATTAATCAAGCCAGAGGAAACAGCTAAGCCACATGGGAAATTATCCAATCCTTGACTAAAAAGATATGAAAGAAAACTTGTATTCTCAGAATAATGATGAGATTGCCATGGCACTTAATGATTTTTTCCCAAAACCTCAGTGGAGAACCTGGTAGCAACATTTAGCCATGTCACTCAACCTGAGCTGTCTAAGCAGGAAGGAAAGGAAATCTTAATGAATCTCAAGAACTCTGGAGCACCCAACTTGTTTGGACCTAACCCAACTTTTCTGAAGACCTTTTGGAGAGCTGTTTTGTACAAACCCAACTCATTCATTTGGCTCATCTGTCAATCAAGATAAACATGTTCCCTAATGACAGGAAGTCTGCTGCCATAAAACTAACTTTGAAACCAGGAGACCAACTAATACAAGCAGGTACATGTCCATCAGGATTCTGCCAACTGTGTCCAGTGCTGCACAAAAAGTAATGGCTGACCCACTAGTTGGCCACATAAAGTCACGTACAACTTCTCCCAATGCAAATTGGATTCAGAGCACACTGTTAAAGTGAAAAAGAAACTTGTCTGTTAACTGAGGAAATAAGATCAAAACTGGAGTTATAGGAGCCATTCTCATGGACCTAGAAAACATTTGATAGAACATTTGAATAAATCAATATAATAGGAATCAATGTAAAAAACAAACAAACAAACAAATATAACACATAATTTCTTGCTATTCTTATGGAATCCTCCAAGGATCTATATTGGGCCCTCTTTTATTTAGCATCTATAAATGGTTTGACCTGTGCATGTACCAATGGAGGTTCATATAGGAATGGTTGTGGACGAATAACTCCATGAACAACTGGTTATATGTTAAAACATGATGACATATATTATATTTGAAGTTAAATATGCAAACTTGCAATGTCAATAAAACAGTGGACAGGGGTCCATCTGTGTTCACAGTTTTGATGTTAGGAAGGTGTTTATCTGACTCTCAAGTTATATACAGCACATACGCTGAGGACAGCACAGCTGCTTCATAAGCAAGCCTTGAAAGTTAAAAGAAAAAAAAATACACCACTTATTGACTGTTGATCATTTTTATGCCTTGCTAATGCCTATTTCTTGTTCAAGATCACTCACAATCTGGTCCCATCACCCATTAAGAAGTTTGTGTTGTCCCTTAGGCACACTACAAGGGCAACAAAAACATTAATTAGAGGGGACTGTTCCATTCAATATGAGGCAAACAAATGTGGGCAGATGGCCTTCCCAGTTAAAGCGTGTTGCATGTGGAATATCCTGCTGATCAATATTACACAGTGCAGCTCTTTGGCAAGCGTAACAGCACATAAAAAACATGGCTTAAGAAAAACCAATAATGAGAAATTAGATATCCTAGGGATGTTTTTAAAATTTCACGTTTTTGCAATAGTCCAGCAACACAGAAGAGTACCTCCATCTAATTCATTTTGATAAAATGACAATACATTAACAATTTGTAAAGGATACTAAAAAGAGGAAAAAAAAAATATTTGTTCATGATCATGAGCCTTTACAGCTTGTTTCAGTCACACAAGCAAACAAACTTTTTTTATTTGGTCAATACTATTTATTTGGTTTAACATTCTCTTTAATTCTCTCATTAAACAGAAGAAAATGGGAATTTAGCATCACATATACTAGATAGCTAAATTGCCCTATACCATACAGAATTCAGGAAGCATCAAAGAGCTGACATTGTGACTGATTAAAAACTATATGCATTTGTGTTTATACATTGTGTTATATTGCTGGTGGAATTTGCTGTTTAATCAATAGTGCTTCCACTCCCCATAATGCATTACATTGCAATGCGTCAAATAACAGTGTACCAAACCACTGAAATTCAGTTCTTCATAGCTGGCCTGTTTCATACCAACGTAGTGTGTGGAAAAGAATAAAGAAACAAAGTTGGTTTTAAGATAGAATAAGATAAGATATGCCTTTATTAGTCCCACCATGGGGAAATTCACACAGTGAAATTTTAGCTGTTTTCTGGTGTTTTCCCATTCATTGCTTGAAAATAATGAGATTAACAAACCACAAAGGCTGTGAATGAATAAGAAAGGCCTATACATTTTTCAAACTGACATCTGGAAAGCTAATAATTGCAAGCAAGTGTACAGGTGTCTGGCTGTCTAATTTGTGTCTGTATTATAGATTGTTTCAGTGTAGACTGCAGCAGTTGCTTTATTCACAATGTGAAAAAAATGATCCTTATACATAAGGTGAATATTTTGCAGACACTCTCTGCCTCTGCTGCTCTTTCAAAACAACATGCTGTATGAAGCAGCGGCATCACATTGACGCCATGCTGATGGCAACATATCACATTTACTGTAATTCAAGGGTAAGGCTAATTGTTTGCCGCAAACACCTCTATCTCTCTCAGACATGGGTGTCTCTCCTGAAGCCACACACACTCACACAATGGCTCGCTGCTGCTGCTCTGTATCTGCAATATCCGCTAACCTTGGTGACAAACACAGCGTGATCCCACAATAGGCTGAGTCACTGCTCTCGCACACTTATACACACACATACACACACAAGCAGGCATTCATAAACAAAAATGTGCAAACACACACACACGCACACACACACGCACCGAGTTATTGAGCACAAAGCGAACTCGCTGACACAGAGTGTGCCACATCAAAGGTGAGTCAGCAAAACAGACTTTTCTGTTCTTGTCTGACAGTTTAAAGGGGCACTGTTATAGGAGTTCACATTTTGATCTATCTGCATGCATTTATGATCAAGGATAGTTAATGAAGGCAGAGTTAAAACTGGTTTAATTTTCAAAAAATCTAGTCTTTTATCTTTTCAGAGGCCATTTTCAAATAACACATTAACGCTGATGCTGACTGGCTCCCCTCACTAAACTTCCTTGCATGTCCATCTAATCATAGTACCAAATTGTGGTTTTCTTTGTCAGAGCTTAACATTTAAATTCATTCAATCAAAGTCTTTTTTAACAAACTCAGATGCATTTTCAAAAAAATCATGGAGATTATTATTTTTACCCTGAACCATATTATATTTTAAAAAAAAAAACATTAAATTTGAATAATACAGGACCTAGTTTGTGTACACAGCAGCCGATTTGAGAAAAAGGTATTATTTCTCCATCTATTTCCTGACTTTTTTCCTGTCATATTTCTTCTTCTCTCCACTGGCTCTCCAAAACTCACCTCCTCCTCCTGTCTCTCTCCCAACTCTATCTCTTTCTTTGTTATCATTGTGCCTGATGGATGGATAGAAATATAATTAGAAGTTTTTCTCCTCTTTCCTTTTCTCTGCTAACTCTGTTACTCCTCTCCTCTTTCTTGCACCACCTACTCCACTCTCTCCGCTTTCTCTTCACCATCTCCCCCTTTCTTGTCATCTGTTTTAGCATCCATTTCTAGCCTTTTTTTGCCTTCATCCCCTCCTCCCTCTTTCATTCTTGCCGTGTAGGGAAGGAAGAATGTTTTCAGAAATGATTAGAAGAAGAGAGGAAAGTTTTGGGTCTGGTAGCAAAGTTCACCTCTGTTTCTCTCTCCCAGCAGCAAGGGCTAATGGATTAGTTCAATGTGCTGATTTCGGCAGAAAACTGCCAGAAACTGTGTGTATGAGTGCATGTGTATGTGTATGTGTATATGTGTGTGTGTGTGTGTGTGTGTGTGTAGTGGAAAGTGTGGAGTTGACATTCCCCATGCTTCCTTTCTTAGATGAGTACATCACTTGTTGGACCCCTGGGCTTTTTATCTTATGCGTGCGTGTGTGTGTGTGTGTGTGTGTGTGTGTGTATGCATGTGAGACAGACAGAAAAAGTCAGCCTCGTCCTTACAATATGGTGTTATGTGTGTGTGCTTAAGTGACAGAGACCTAGATATAGCACCATAAAAGAGACGACACTTTGCTACTTTGTTCCATTATGGCAAAAACACACATCACTGTTTAATAATACATAGCAGTTACAGCCACCTTTCCTATTCTTTCAGATGGAGGGAACAGGAAAAATGACAAAACAGTGATGAAAGGGTCGATGAAGGAAAAAAAAAAATGTCATGGCGTGCCACTCAGAGAAAAGTGCTGACACTTTAGATCGGCAGATGGGGTAAAAAGGGCCATTTCTGATCCTCTGTGCACTGATTTAGAAACAACTTTCTTTCTCGCCTGTCCCTGTACTCTTTAGATGCAGAACAATATTCGGCTGAGTTCCAAAACAGAGGAGAGAGCAGGGGACTGAGTTCAAACCTGAATGGGGTTTTTATCAGCTAAACCTTCTTTACACACACAGATAAACCGTCACAATAAAATTAAAGTAGATTTCAAAAGAGAACAATAAGGAGCAGTTATTTAATCTGCAGCACGGTGCATGGACAGTGGTGGATTCAGCTGCTACGCATTCAAGGCATTCACATACCCAGGCCAACATTATATCACTTTTGTTTGTCAGATTGTTTAGAGTATAATTTATCCAAATTTAAGGCATCAGAAGTACAATGATATTTTGTGTTTTTTCATTCTGAAAATGTCATTTTGTGTGCTACTCCCATTAAAGAAAAAGACTTAGTAGGCTTAGGTTGTTGGAATAGCTGCCCCATTTTATCATTTATTGCTTTCTGGGCTTATTTCCTCATCCGTGTTTAGGAATTTTTGTACTTATTTATGTGTCTCTGTCCTCATTTGTGTGTTGCTGCTCCAATTTAATTTGTCAGCCCGAGCTGTTTGTTATTGCTATTTCAAACTTTGCCTTTTATATTGTATTTTTCATGAATGTGAAGCACCTTGTGATTTTGTATCTGTGAAAGGTGCTATCTAAATAACCATTATTTACTTACTTACTGAGTGGTAGCACATGGAAAACAGTTTTTCCCAGCAGAATGACTTCAGTTCAGTTCAATTCAATTCAACTGGCTAAACAGAACTGCCCTTACTGTACACAACAGATCATTTCCTGTAGTTCTATTCTTAAACTACCCATTGAAAGTGGCAAAACCTTCACTAGCTAAATTCTGCTGAAAATTAGCTGCTTTCTTCCACTTTCCCCCTTTCTTTTGACTGTTAAATAAGTCTTAAGTAACATTTCCAGGTACCAATAAAAGGTCTTACACAGTAAATTTGATTTTCTGAAACCTGTAGAAACCCTTTATGTAAGTAATAGAAGCCTGTCACACAATGAAACATTAGTTATATTCAGACAATGGGTAACAGTATTATGAGGGACATGTGACCATAAAGGAGTGGGAACAACACTACCTGCTACCTCCTCATCTTCCATCCCCTTTATAGTATAATATGGACACCCTACCAGTGCAAAGAAATAAATCACTTTCATTTTGTCAGGGAAGAGGAGGGGAAGGTTTTGAAGCTGGACTTGTTAAAAGAAATCTCTAAGGTTGAGTTACATTTAGAAAAAGAAAATGCTTTGTCAAGTGTTGGGCAACAGAACTGAAACCTTTCTTTCTGTCAGCAGTGCGATGGTCCTAAGCCTCCTGAAGTTTTCCTCAGTCCAGACATCCACTGCAAACATTCACTGGTGGGCATCTTCCCCTCATCTCCACATCTCCCTCAGGATCCTTCACAGCCGATCCTCCAGCAGCTTCTGCTACACATTGTGGACGACTACACCGGGCTCGCTGTATTTTCTTCCAGCCAGGCCTGGTCTCCTGAAATGAGAGTTTAGAGAAAGTTGGGAGAAGTACACTTCCCTACTTTGGAGGGATTTTGTGTGGGCAACACAATCTGAAAAAAACATCAGTTTGATACTGAAATTAGGACATAAATCTGCTGTGGCTATGGTGGTGAATGGGTGTAGACATTTGGATGAAAAGTCCAATATCTTCCAATTTACAAGTCATATGTAGAATTTGATTAAAAAATTCTATCTCTGTGCTTATATGACCAAAACCTGCACGTCTGATACTAACGCCAAGGACACCCTTTGGCATCAGGATGATTCCAGTGACGTCAGTGACACTGGGTTGGTTTAAGCATAAAAACAACTTGTTAAGGTTAGGGAAAGATTATCTTTAGGTGACAAAATGGAAAATGGTCTGAGTCACAAGTGCCATCCACCTACCATCCACCCCAACCCTTTGCAGACTTTCTCACTATTTAAACTACGTCATCAAGCATACTAGTCATACTGACACCAAAGGATGCTGTTGGCGTTAGAATCAGACGCTTAAGAGCATGACCATGCTGCGGTATTTGAGGCCGTGGGAATGAGAATGGGCTGAAAAATACTTAGCATTCTGGAATGAAATGCTGAAGTAGGTGTTGCGTTTTTCAGCAACAATTACTGAGTTGACAAGGGTTGTTTGGAGAGCTGTTTGTGCACTCATAGAGCTGAGCTCAGAATGATCAAGATATAGGTCAAGTCTCAAGGGATCAAGGACACTTGATGCTTGAACCGGCATCCTCCAGTTGAAGGACGGTCTCCTTGCACTTCGCCACCCTGCAGCCTGGCCGACGTTGTCACTTGTTGCCACTGAATCACTTCATCAGTCAAAGCGCCATATATAATCAGCAGCACTTTAGGAGGACAGACACAATTTCCTCTGTAATGGACAGATAACATTTTACGGTCACAACTCCAAGATGGGACACGCATCTATATTTCATCCCAGAGAGATGCACAGCTAAAACAACTGGTAAGTAGTGGAGAGAGAGAAGGGACATGCATTCATATTTCATCAGAAAGACACATGGTTAAAACAACTGGTAAGTGGGAGAAGGACGAAGACAGAGGAAAAGAGAAAGGACATACATTCATATTTCATCACAGAGAGACACACATAGTTAACACAACAGGAAGAGTGGTGGGGAGAAATAGAGAGGGGACCCAGCCAAGTAAAACACAGGCTAACTGATAACTGTTGGGAACATAAATAAATAGGCATCAGGGACACTTTTAGAGAAAGAACGGCAGGGAGAGTGAGACAAAGCGAGGCACACATCCATATTTCATCACAGAGTGGTGACTAAAATGGCTGATAACAGGTGAGTATCAATATATAGGCATCGGGACCACTTACAAAGACAGAGAGCGAGACAGAGAGTGCTTCAATGACAGAGAATGGCATCTAAAAGCTGATAACTGCCGCTATGAATATGGACGCATCAGTGGTGACATTTATAGACAGCCATTAGACTTTGGGCTGTTACTTTGTCAGATTAAGACGTCCATTTACCTCAGAGTTTGGTGGTGGTGGTGGTGTTTTTCTGCTTTTGTAGAGCCTTAGATGTACACGGGCCATATGGGTCCCTGCAGGGAACAGTCATGACGCAAATTGTATTGAACAAAGCCTGAACAGGATGCAGAAAAACCCAGATCTGTGCCAGTGCCTATTGTTTTTAATCTAGGACCACAGTGGTGTATCTAAAAATATAAGTGATAATCTGCCCTAAAGATTGAGGTAAAGTCATGTACAAGCATAAATGTTTTTCCTTACTCCTTGCCTCTCCTCTCTCCTACAATACTTTGTGGTTAGACTGGTTCAGGAGGATTGTATTGAATAAACTAAGTAAAATAAAATAAACATCTATGTCTCATAATAACGTCACTCACAACTGATTGATTACTGTTCTGTACTTAAAAAAAAAAAAAAAATTAATTAGATACCCAAGTTGTCAGTTTGGGAAAACCCATTTAGGATGGTCCAGCAATAATACTGTTGGCAGAATGCTGTTTTTCAGGACTTTAGCAAAGACTCTGGGGAGAGAAAATGAGTGGAGTTATTTACAGTTATGTTTATTATACAATTTGGAAGAACATTACTCTCGTCATTGGCCAGAGGAAGTGGTGTTATGTTTTGTTGGAGATGAAATAGAGCCTCTCCCTGCCAGCACTGACAGCAGAAATTAGATATCAGACATTTAACTTGCCTACAAGCTCACAAGGACAACAGGCTATTATGATAAACTAATCTAAGTTGGAATGAAGAGCATCTTCGCTGGACAGCTGCACTCAAATCTCAGCACTTCCCCAATTATGCTCCTAAACACCAACAGGAAGCAGTGGATGTCGTGTGCTACATGCAAAGTGTCCCTGCACTGTGAGCAACACGGTGCTGAAACACAACTCTGCCGCTCAGCAGCGACTGTTTGTTTCATTGTCGGTAATGAGTAGCTGTCTTTCAGCACCATGGACAGCTCACGACCTGTTCACCACAAACAGCATCACCAGACACATCTCGTTTGATTTGAATTAGTTGCTTCTGAACAATATCTACCAGAGGCTGGAGGTAACTTTACTTTAATTGAGTATGTGTTTTTCTAACAACTTTTTCCTTTTACCTCCAACATTTTAACACAAACGCTCTGTACTTTCTCACTTTCTTACGTTTTCAAAACAAGCCCATCACTCTAGTTTTAATGCATTTCTGGGAGATTATCGATTATTTTAATTTTGCATTGCGCGCCTTCCCAACATCAAGACCAATTTCAACCTAAATAGGTGGGACAGCACCACATAGTAAAGGTGATTGGTGTTGATTGTAATGTTTCAAGTTCTGTTGGTGACCCATAAAACCGCTTTGCACACATTAACCTAAATTAATGTTCATTATTTTCAGTATGTCTTTTAAGTTATTTGAAGTTAGAATGGTTTAAGTTTTAATATGATGTGAGGTTCAGCTAGCTTTGAACTTGCTATTACCTCAATAATAATTAACAGAAACCACCAGTTGCAGAATAAAAAGGGCTTTAGAAATGTCTCTCAGAGGTCTGCTTTTTACTTTTATACTTTGAGTATAATTCAGAGCCTTTCTGAGTCTCTTTTTTAATTAAGAATATTTTTTACTCAAGTATCTGAACTTCTACTTGAGTAAAGAATGTGTGTACTTTTACCACCTGTGGTAGCTACAATAGTGCTACACCCTATTAGCATGATGGACAGACACAAGACTCAGGCCTGAAGACTGAGAGGGAAACAGAAATGCCAGAAATAATGGCACCAGTAATAACAATAAAAGCAGAGTAGAGTTTGCGTTCATAAATAGCTTTTGGTGGAGGGACAGACAAATATAAAATAATGAGGTTCAGTGAGCAGTCTAAACCTGTGGCCTGCACACGCTGTCCAGTTGCCCCAAGTACCACCAGTGTATTTTATCACTGAAAACACCAGTGTGCCTCACTGCAGCTGGTGTGAGGGTAATACATGGGAAATAATAGGGGCATCTGTATGGGCACACGCCTATCACTGCCTTTATGTTGCGGCCTTCAGAAAAAAGAGAAAAAAATCATGATCTGTTTATTTTCCATTAACCCTCCTATTATGTTTGGGGTCAAAAATCTGTACTTAGAAATAATATGAAGCCATTAAAACACCAAAAATTTATATTTCTTTCCAATTTCAGATCAATCAGTGAGATTTTATGGTGATTTGCATATTTTTCCATTGTCGCGTAATAGGAATACTGGATGTATAAGTGGGGGTGGGGGAGGGGGAGTTATGTTTTATTTTAAAGGGCTATTTAGGTAATCAACAAAGAAACATAATGTACCTGACACATAAACTTTGATAACAATTTTAGTTATAATAATTTTGTGGAAGTTTAAACTGCAGGGGTCAAATAGACCCCAAACATAAAATATGTTCAAAAATGTGAACATAACAGGAGGGTTAAAGAGATCTAACATCCCTCTATTAGTGTGAAAAAGCAAAA
>OMLB01021036.1:0-12904 GCA_900302555.1 Myripristis jacobus
ATGTACCCATCCTCTTATGGCTACTTCCAGCAGGATAATGCACCATGTCACAAAGCTCAAATCATTTCAAATTGGTTTCTTGAACATGACAATGAGTTCACTGTACTAAAATGGCCCCCAGTCACCAGATCTCAACCCAATGGAACATCTTTGGGATGTGGTGGAACGGGAGCTTCGTGCCCTGGATGTGCATCCCACAAATCTCCATCAAATGCAAGATGCTATCCTATCAATATGGGTCAACATTTCTAAAGAATGCTTCCAGCACCTTGTTTAATCAATGCCACTAAGAATTAAGTCAGTTCTGAAGGCGAAAGGGGGTCAAACACGGTATTAGTATGGTGTTCCTAATAATCCTTTAGGTTAGTATATATATATCTATATATATCTATATATATATATTATTTAACAAGACTTCACAAGTGTCACTTTCTGCAACTAAATTGCATGTATGACCAAGTGCACACACGCAGAAAACAGTTTTGCTCAAATTAATCACTGAATTTTTCTTGTTATAAATATCTGGAAAGATCCAGTAACTTCTGCATTTCCTGTATCACTCTGCACCAGAGGAGCAGTATTCACCACAGAAATGGAAGTACATTGCTTAAGTTTGCTATAGTCTGTTTTCTTCATTGAACATACGTGCACATGTTAGAGGACAAGAATAACAACTTTCTCCTGAGTACTAAAAGATAGCTGGCAAGTACAGTTGTCACTAGCTTTTTTTTCCTCCACTCCCCACTATCACATATTTCACAAAAATGTGTTTTCAGGCACCTGACAGTTACCATTGTAAGTGAGGACTAGCACAAAGGGCTTGGACCATACAAGTAAATAGTTCTGCCAATAAGATTTTTTTTTTTTTTTTATGGCCAAAGCTTTTATGCATTTTTGGGTCTTTAAATATTTTGCTTCACATTGTTAAAATAAACCTTGATTATTTTTTTAACAATTTAAATGAATTATTAAAATGTTACCAGGGGAATTCCAGCTCAGTGGCAGGAGGCTAACAGTTAGCATTTGGAGCATCCAGCCGGTATCCAGCACTCAGTAATAATAAGAGGAAGATAGCACCACTACTGTGTTAAAGAACAGCTATGGCCGAAATGAAATACTACCGAATCTTTAGTTAATTTGCAATTGTGTGCTGTCTTCTTGGCCTAGCAAGTTCTGAGAGCTGCAGGCAAAGGATGCTGAGCTAGATAGAGAGCAAGCCAGACAGACACATCAGCTGTCAAGCTATGGGGCACATTAATGGCAGTGAGGTGACTGAATCGCTACATCCTCCCCCCTGCTCCCGAATTTCTTCTCTCACTGTCTCTGATGCATTATGCATTATGGCAGTGCCTTGCTATCTCTCCTCTCCAAAATGTCTTCACTATTAATATTTCCACATTCTCTCTCTGTCTCAATTACCCTGCTTTCTTTTGGGAGCTTGCAGAAAAGAACAGAGATGTTTTAAGAGGAGATAGGACAAACACTGAGAATTTTTTTTAAAGGGACATCCACCTAAAATACGGGACAGGAGGACTAGGACTAGGATTGGGCCTGGGGCCTACAGGACAGTACCAAATGCACCCAGAATGAAGAAGTCCACAAACCCAGTGCCAATGGTAGATTTGCAAAACAAGTCAATTAAGACAGTTTAAAAGGAGGTGTGATGAAATTGGAGACCTATTTTAGAAAATATTACCTCATTATAATGTGCTATTTTATTACAGTGAAACCACACAAAAATGAACAGAAGTGAAGTGACAAAATTTGGAATACAATCATAATAATGGCTAAAACTGAAGAAAAAAGATTTAGGCTGAAGTGGTTACTAGCAAGCATAGAATAATTACTAGTGGAGCAGAAAAACTACTTAATAAAATAGTGAGTGGTATAGCTGGGCAATATGTCAGTATTATGTTGATATTGTGATATTCGACTATATTGTCGGGGATTTTGTACATTGCAGTGTTGTGATTTGGCCTAAGTGTTGTCTTTTTCTCATTCTAAAGATTGTGTTACATTATTTTCTTAACTTATTGGACTGTTCTAGTTGTTCTGTTATTTGCCTGTACCCGCCTGGTCATCACATCCACATTTCACTGCTTAGCAAACATGCAGTCAGAAATATCATGATATTTATATCTGTCCATCCTGCACAGCCGTAGTGGGTAGTGTGTAATAATAAAAAATGCTGGTAAAATAAAATGTAGATACTCTATCTAAACTGCATGTTGATAATTTTGTTATTTAACATGAGATTACTTGATATTAGTCTAAAAGTAAATCAGTCATTAGTCCCCAGTTCTTTTTAGATTAGAGCTATCTATTATATGATGTAGGAACTACTAAGATTACAGTGTCAACTACTAGCTACCAGAATATTAAGTAGTGACTGAAAGATACATACTAGAAATGAAAGACAGAACAGTTTGTGGTATCTACAGTACATAACACAGACTTTAATTGTATCATTTAGGGTCCACAATAAGAAATATGATACTAAAGTATCATTACAACTTATCGACGTAGTTACTGTTTTTATAGTGTGTTGCAGTGCGTAAAAGAATCTTGTTTTCTTTCCATGTGTTTACCACACTAAAGAATTTGTATCGATTCATTTTACAACTACATGATATCATTCTGAACCTTGAAGTGTTCCCAGCTGCCACTGTTAAATGAAGGCAGGAATCCAGCCATGAAGTAGCATGACAGCTAGCTAGCAACCTCTTTCAGACACAATTATTTTGCATCCTCAAATGAATGAGTATTTATTGGGAGGGAAACAAATACACACAGTAAAATGTTCCCTGATGTGAGCTGTCACAGCTGATGAAAGCCACGGATAGAATTTTTATTCCCTTAAGGTTTCAATTTTCTAGTGACACTAAAACACAGGGCTGGGGACCTCATTGAGTTCTCTGGACTCTATCTGACCTGTGACCAGAGAGTGATATGGTGTGTTATTCCCCCCTAAAAGGCTACTGGCTTTGTTCAACAGGGAGGGCCTGTTCAGTGTCTTCAATCTGCAAGATCATATGCATTATGAGGATGCCCTCTCCTGATGAAAATTTGTAAAAGCTACAATGGCAGTGCCAGGATCGATTTCTTTACATTGTTTCTTTTGCAATTCTAAGCTTTTAGAGGTAGGCATTTTATAAAACCTGTACGATGTCTGATCATATTTTTTTGTGTTAATGAATCTCCCCCTGAACTTCACTGATTATTTGCACTGTAGCTAATGCCACATCCTGTGGGACTGGATGATTTGGTGGTTAGAGAAATGAGAACAATGTCTGGACACTGAATATCACAGCTCCCATAGCATTTATTGTGCAATAGTGCTGGGTGGTAGGCAAAATATATTAGCACTGGATGATGAGCTTAATGTATCACCATTCTTTGTTTTTTGCCAATTTAAAGGTCTTCAGGGTTTCTAATACTATATTAAACAGTGAAGGACAACTACAGACTCATTTGTGATGCAATATCACAATATCAGCAGAGATGCCACACAATTAAAATTGTGTTTAGGTGAATGTGTTAACTGATGCCTCCGTCTGCCTGTCTGTGGCCTCAAGATATGATTTTCTTTATGAAATTGTAGAAAGTTAAATTTTGTCTTAACAGCTCATTAGATGAGTGTCTCTCAAGGTGGCAATACTTTATAACCTATTTTATCAATTTACAAACTCTTCCCTTAAGTCAACCAAACAGTAACTCTCCCATCCTCTCACTGTGTTATGTATTTTTCCCCTATTTTTTTTTCAATTAGTATAATTAATTTTAGTATTACTGCTGCTCTCACAGAATAAATATTTTGTTTACTGATATACTGGGCAGGTAGGAGATTAATTTAGAGGAGGAATCTTAGTTTGTAGTTAATAGTTGATATTCATTTTGTGGGAGCTTTAATATTCAGTGCATTGGCAAAAATATACACCCACTTTGGGGTAGATGTTTTCATCTTCTAAGTTATTAAATGGTCCCACAGGCAGGAAGTTCAAGGTTCAGAGGAGGTTCAGTGTCAGACACTGATCTCTACCTGCTCCCTGTTCTGCTGAAACGTCTACATGTATGTTTGACAGAGGGAGATAAAGGCAAGACACAATTTCCTATGAGTGCTTCACTTTCACTTCCCATTGTGTTTTCACTGTGTACAGACACATTGCTATCTTCCAGTTTGTAGCAGAAGGTTGCCATCTGCTGGCCGGCAGTAGCTAAGCGAATCAACCTGTGTGCCAGTCTTGTGTATATTATGGTCAAAAATGGATCTGATACAGTTCTTACATTTGAACTACTTAAAGTGTGCATGTTGTATTTTGCTGGAGACCCTGTCAGCCAGGATATAATTCTTCTTAGCCAGGTCCTGAATGCCTGGTCTCCAATGTGTGAAACCTGAATTACATTCTGAATTGTTCCACCCTCTGAAGAAGCTGTGCGTGCATTTCTAATGTGTCCACCTGTTTTCATTCAGGTTTTTGAGCATAAATAACTAAAATAATGTAGACATAAGGGCAATGGACAACATTGTAACAATACTTCTGTAGGTTGCCCATTTATATTCTCTCCACAGTTGTGAAATGCTACAAGGCCTTTCAGACTACGGCAGCATGGGTGCCATAACCTGCGTAAGACATTAAGAGAAATCAGGTTATGGGGCCTAGATTTCCTCTTAAAGAAACCCAATTATTGTGCCATGCATACAATTAATCACACTTCTGAAAAACTTTTTCATGCCCATATGGAGGAAAAGAGAGTGTATAAGGAAACTGACATGATAAACACAATAAATACACAATGTAAAACACGTAGGATGCACATAGACTGTATTGAAAATACAATCTATGTGCATCCTTGTGAGCTTTGCTCAATTGCAGGACTCCAATTTTTACTTCTTCATACAGTTGACATATGGCTATGTCAGTAAATTGGCAAAAATATAAATAAAAATATAAAACAATTGATTGTTGGCATTAGGGAATCGATAATTGAAGCAAAAGAAGAAATTGCACTCTTATGCTGACTTCTGTCAGTAATACCAATCAACAACATCAACAGAGAGCCATCATCTGACCAGTAAGACCAACTGACAATCAAAACAGAAACCTATTACTTTTTGGATTCAATTGTTAATTACTGCTTTGGTCCCTGTATTTGTGTATGAGACCACAGCAACCTGGAGGTATGTAAAGTTCTACAATGAAGAAAGTGATGCAATTTTCAACACAGTCCATCATCATAATGGCAAAAACTCAGGAAATAAGGACTAAGTTGAAAATAACTGATCTTTAATATCTTAAGTGCTAGCTAGCTAGGCCATGTGATTTTAACTATATCAACAGCTGTGTGTTAATAAATCTATTACACTTCTTTTATGCCGCTCAGCAACAAACGCCATAAATGATGTGTACACTTCCCTCTCAGACTTGAGTAAGACTTATTCAGTCTTACTCGGATAGCATGCCCCGTATTTGGAAAGCTAATCATAGCTGTCCTCTTTTGTCTCATTATTTGGAATTTTTCTCCTTGATGTATTAAAAGTTCTTCACCACTACCATGAAAAAACGGAGTGTGGCATTTGCAGAGTTTATAGTCAGATTAGGCAGTTGCAATTGTTGGAATTATGAGGTTGTCTTTCAACATGGTTGCCAGGAAGTTATAGACTGCTTCACCAAAGCTTCTGTTCAACTTTACCTTTGATAGAGTGTTGGGTTATATGGCTACCTGGGAGTGATATAAGTCAGCATTGCCAAAATATCCTCATTACTTGCTCCATGCTTCATTAGGCTGGTAACCTAGAATACTGGATTCAAATCTCTCCAGTCAATAAAAAAAGCACATAAAAGTCCCATTACACACAGGTTTCACACAATTACAATTATTTGTGGAAGAACTTTCAGATTTTTTCTTCCTAGCACAAGGTTAGTATTTGTAAGTTTTGTGCAGATGCTACCGGTCAGAACTACTTTCCAATTCAAAAAGAAAAATACCGAGAAATGAGAATTGTGTTGTACAAAGGCATAATCCACTTTGTCTGCATTCATTTATGTGCTAAAAATGTTACTTTGGGATCAATTTAGTCATGAAAAACTAAACAAAGAAACACAAACACAGTATTCTGGATTAGCAGCCCAGGGAGGCACAGAGCAACAGAGCAATGCCTACCACACACTCACTGGCTTTGCAAAGGCTGGGTATCTACAACTAGATTCCTTTTGGGACTGCCTGACGAATATTACAGGAATATTAGAGGATTATTACAGTGATGATTCTTCAAGTAATCCATAAGGGGTGAATTATGAGTAATACTGGTGTGTATGTGTGTGTGTTTGTTTGTGTGGGTTACCTTGACTACCAGTGTGTGAAGGTATGGAGTCTTAACACAATCCTTGTTATTCTGGATGTAGTGGCATAACATGACAGCTGGAGGACGGCGGGAGCCTCCAGTAATGTCACACACATGTTGACCGAGGGTTTATCATGGAGTCCCCACCATTTTTACTATCTACCTGGCTTGCTGCTTCCTGTCTGGTGCTGGAGAGAGCACTCCTATTGGTTGTTGACAACGTTCATGTCATTAAACTTGACTATTTGCATGACCAAGACTAAAGGCTTATGGTAATATTAAACATGTTTGATTTTATTAGAATGTCAAGATGGGAAAAAGACTGAGCCGGACTGAATTTTATGACCACCTTACACCAAACAATTAAGATGATGGGAGTGTGTCCAAAACTTTTGTGATTTTATGCTGACACTTGAAATTTGTCTTCAACTGTGAAATCATGTAAAAAGTCATTTGGTGTAAGGCCAGCATTATGAAGATATCAGACTAACATCAAGCTCATGTATCTATATAACCCAACACACAAAATGATAAGTGGATGATTAATAACTTGAATCAGACCAACCAAGAGTTCTGCTGTTGTGTTGTGTAACTCACCACTCTGCGGACCCTGGTCTTGCAGTCAATGTGAAGCTCTTTGCATTTGTGCAGAGCAGCTTCTAAAGACTTCTTCAGATCCAGTGCTCTCCTTAACAACTGCTGCTTGTCTGACTTGGTGAATACCTATACACACACCACACACACACGCACACAGGTTTCACTTTATATCAAATCACACTGAGAAGTCACTTATAACACCCAGTGTTCTGATTGTTCTGAAAAGATTTCCATGACATTAGCAGATCTGCGACACTAATTTGTAAAAACAATTTTCAGGGAAAAAAAATTACACAGATTAATTGCTATCCAATTGTTCACAATTGGATATATTCATAAGGCAGGATTAATATATTATGCTACATTGTCTGATAAATAAATGCTACATTCTGTAATAAATCAATCAGAGAAGTGGGTTATTCTGTATTTTTAGAACTGGGTGAGAGGGGGAAACTACACAATATCAAGCAACAAATCAACAGAATGAAAGAGAGACTTGAGTAACACAATCAACCAGTGAGTGTGTGTGAGTGTGTGTGTATGTCTAAGTTGTCAGTGGAAGTGTTTGGACCTTTAAGTATGGGTTGGACGCTGAGCTTCATCACCTGCAGTGCTGTGAAAAAGTATTTCCCCCCAACCGATGCTCGAAAACCCTCCAATGTGGCTGAATTAAAACAATTCTGTAAAGAAGAGTTGGCCAAAATTCCTCCACAGCGATGTAAAAGACTCATTGCCAGTTAAAGCAAATGCTTGACTGCAGTTGTTGCCGCCAAGGGTGGCACAACCAGTTATTAGGTTTAGGGGCAATTACTTTTTCACATAGGGCCAGGTAAGTTTGGATAGCTTTTTCCCCTTAATAAATTAAATCATCATTTAAAAATGAGTCTGTCTATATATCTATTAAAATACCTGTTTTTAACCACAGTTGACAGTGTTCTCTTTTTGACAGTTTCAGTTCCACAACAAATTGAGTATTACAGATGAGATTACGATTGGATGAGATCAGAACTGAGGAAGGAACAACCACCTTCCCTATGGGGAAAGTGAAATAATATCAAATTTATCAAAATGGGTGAAATACCCTTTAAGAGGTTCAGCTTTCTCGTGAGTAGTGAATTGTAGTGCATGTGTGTGTGTGTGTGTGTGTGTGTGTGTGCGTGTGTGTGTGTACTAACCTGAACCCAGCTCTGTACAGCTGGCAGGTGTTTAGTTGTTATCAATCTATCGAGGTCTAGTATTGTGGAAATGACTGCTTCATTATCCTCTGTCTCTTTAACATGGACATCTGAAAGGAGAGGAGAGGCAACAAGAAAGAGGGTCTCACAGTGAAAATCTTTTACTCCCACTACATTTACAGTATAATTGTTTGTGTGTGTGTGTGTGTGTGCGTGTGTCTGTGTGTTGTACCCACCAGGATCAACGCTGATGTCCAGGCTGTACGAATGAGATATCAGCCCAGAGTTACGAATAAACGAGTCTTCATCAAGACCGTCCTCCCCTTGTCCTTCAATACACCTTAAACCCCCTCGCTCTTCTTCCTCCATTTCTTCCTCCATCTCTCCCTCCCTCAGCACTTCCTGCCCCTCTCCCTTCTTCTCTTCCCTCCCTACCTCATTCCTCTCCTCTTCTGTAACCGTCCCATCTGTCTTCTTCCTCATGCCCTCCTCTTCCTCCTCCTCCTCCTCCTCCTCCTCCTCTCCCTCCTTTGCAGCCTTGTTTCCCTTTTCACTCTTCTCTGGATCTTTCCCCTTCCCCTCCTCTCTCTCCTCTACACCACTCTTCTTCCTCTTCTTCTTATTCTTCTTCTTTCCTTTCTCCTCCCTCTTATCTTTTCCTTTCTTCTCCTCCACACTGTTTCTCTTCTTCCCCCTGCATTCCCTCTCCTCCCTTAGGTCTTTGCTGCAGCAGGGTTGTTCATCCTCTGCTACACACTGGTTGCTTGGTTCAGAGTTCTGAAGGCTGTTACTGGCTGTCCAGGGATCCGAGAGGTCAAACTCATCAGGAAGTAGCAGGTTCAGGCATGATTTCATTTCTGTCAGTGTCGCCTGAATTTCCTGGGTGGACTCTGGCACAGATTAACAGACATCTTAGAACTGATATTAGGATTGTATGTCTTTATGGATCCTCTATTATTATTACCTGCATGAAAGCTGAGTGAATGGTATTTTCTAGCATTTACCACATGAAAGTTCAGCTAAACAGCATTTCTTTGCTGTAAGATGTGAATGCAGAATTTCTGTCTGTCACACCCTTAATCATGCTGGCTTGTTTCAAACAGCTGTCTGTGTTAAAGGACCATACCTGTGATTTTGCATGCTTAGCCTAATATCTACAAAATGTGTATGTGTACTGCACATTTCTGCTTATCTTTTCCAAAAGCAAGCAGTCTATTTTAGAATTCTAACATATTTTTTTCCCTTTTATCTAGCCATTGGCTTCCAGTCATTCCACTACAATATGAAAATGAAATTTCAGGGACTTCAAACTTTCTTCACACCAGTATTCCATCACAATAATGATGTCCTCCACATTTGTTTTCCTAAAAGCAGCAGCACTGTTGTGTTTTGATGTCTCGAAAGTGGGCAGAGTAAAATGGTCTCTCCATTGGAAAATATTTCCCAGGAAAATGTTTGCTGTACACAGCTAATTATCAGTTCTGTGGCTTATGAATGGTGACAACTTTGTTAGCCATAAAAGCAGAACATTATAAGGTGGGTGTTTCAACTTTGATTATATGTTGTGAAATCTTCAGTACCCCTGGATTATTTGCAAAATTGGTGCAAACTAAAATGTGGGTAGTAAATGAGCTGAACATGCAAAATCATTGGGAAGGTAAGCTAGCTGAATACTAGGGCTGCCACGATTAATCGATTAATCGCGACGACATCGTCAATCAAAATAGTCGGCGACTAATTTAGTAATCGATGTAATCATTTTGTTTGTTTGTTTTTTTAAGCTTTGTTTTTTGCTCGAAACTGCCGCTGAACCTTCCGCTGTCATATTTTCCTTCTGTCCTTGACGCACATGCACATGCACAGTAGCGCTCATCAGAGTCAGTGGAGACAGCAGAGCTCCACAGTTTGGGAGCATTTTCAGGGCTCTCAAGTCTCACACATTGGGCGTGAGACACACGTATTTCAACCCGTTCACACGCTACACCATGTATTTCTCACGCAGAGAAATTATCAGGATAACGCCCACCAAGCTGCGCTGCTATTTTTCAGAACAGTGGTAGGGCCCTATAATTTCCACAATCACAGAACTGCAGACGGAATCGTGGAATTAGCCAAATAAAACAGAATCTATTTTTAACGTTGAATATGACGGAATTTGACATAATTTGAATGAAATGCTGTTTTGAGTGGAATATGAACGTATGTCTGGCAAAGGCAAAGCAAATTTCCAGACTTCAGCAGCACACTGACATAGATTGTGTAACAAAGCCACACTTTGGCTTATTTTTCAATCTTTGTTATCACATGCAGACTACTGCTCATTCATTGGTAGCTGAATTGTTAGGTCTGTTTGATAAGTAATTTACATTTTTAAAACAATAATAATAATAATTTAACATATTGTTAAATTATTGGAGTCAAGCCCCAATTTTTTTTTTTATTTAAAGTTAATATTGCAAAGTTCATTAAAAGTTCAATTGAATTACCATCTTAATTGTCTTTATTTTTAGTTAGCACATAACTTAAACACTTCAAGATGGAAGGAAGCGAATCATGGTGAAACAATAGAAGCTGTGTGCTGACACAATAATCTGCAATTTACGTATGATCAATGGTCAATGATTAATCGAGGAATCGCAAAAATAATCTGTGTCGTGTTGATTATCAGAATAATCGTTTGTGGCAGCCCTACTGAATACTTTTGTATAACCAATAGTGTTGCAGAACAAGGCAGATTGTATAGTAAGAACATCACTGGCTGTAACTAAATGTAGTTGCTAGTGGCTAGCCATCACTTTTAACACATAATACATAACTGTCGCATAATGAGGAGAAAACATTCACATTTAAATAATCAGCTATTTCAACATCAACTGTTCCATCCATCCAGAATGACTTGCATGGTAAATAGGGAGTTATCATGTGACAGTTCACAATTGTTTGATTGGCTGTGCCATGTTTTCTATATCTTACCTTCTCTGACTAAAACGTAGTTCTTTTGTGAAAAAATCTGGAAGTTTTGCAAGTTCCAACAGTGTGCAGGACAACCTCCATTTTATATATTATTACAAATTTTATTGAAAAATATGTTTTTTTGGCCACAGATCAGACTAAGAAAGCCTGAAGACATCATTTTGATTGTGATTGGCATTTGTCATTAGTTCTAACATTTTATAACTACAAAAATTAATTGATTAACTGAAAAAAAATGAACTGAAACATATTCATTTGCTGCAGCACTAAGTAGTAGCAGTATCAGCATAGTAAAATGATTACCATCCATGTCTCTGGTGGCTACCTCCACTCTCTCCCTGTAGATCCTATCCATTCTCCTCTGCCTCTCCTCCTCCCTCCTCCTTTCTGCTACGGACCTGGCCTCAACATCCTGGAAGTCCACCTGACAGAGAGACAATATAAACAACATGGATTAGCATGGCAAACACTGAGTCAAAGTAGACAGGTACCATTATCCTCAGCAGTGTCAGGCCCGACAGGTGTGGGTAATTTGGCAGGTTTATGAAGGAACAAAAGCTTCACTTTCTATAGGCTGGAAAGCATTCAGTAGTGCACATACCTCTGCACACATGTGATAGTCAAGATATACCAGTTCCACATGCTGAATATTTACCTTAAGTTAACCACACCCACTGCCACACCCGCCTTTCAACATATCAGTGTTAAAAGTCAAACTGGGTATTAGATGCATTTTTATATGAAGCCACACCCACTATTTGTCAGTTCTTGCTTCCAACAGGACCAACTTTTCCACAAAGTTTCATAAAGTTTCATGAATGCATTCAAAATTTAGATGCATTTTTCTGCGAAGCCATGGCTACTGCCACGCCCCCTTTTGCCAACTGGTTTGAAAAGTGATTCAGTTTTTCCTTTGCCCTTGACCAAACATTCCACAAAGTTTCATGCAAATCTGTTAATTTTTTTTTAATATCCTGCCAACAGACAAGGAACATAACCCCTGTCCAGTTGTGTTGGTAATATAATAGGTAATAGTACAACATACTGTCTGAGTGCCATGATGGCCTTATTATCACAGAACGGATGCTGCATTCCAGACATGTCAGTAAGTCAAACATTGTGACTTACTTACTTAATTACTTTTAATGTGCTCACAATCTTCAATGACCTTTTCCTGAAGTTAAACCGGTTAAACATTTACTTCTGAATTATAAATTTGTGCCAGTACAGCTCCTAGCATATTTTAATGCCAGCCACAAATGTTTTTTTTTTGTTTGTTTTTTTTGTTCTACAAAAAGTTGGCATTTTAATGTAGCACAGTGGAAACTGAGCTGGAACTTGAGTTGTCACAACATTGTTTGAACTCAAAAAGTGATTCAGCTGGCATGAGAACTAACAGAGAATAATGTCCACAACCTAAAATAACCTTCTGGAAAGGGCAGTGCCTTGCTGAAAATGCACTGTGCTCAGCAAACATAGTCCAGGTAAATAAAGGTTAGAAATGGTAGATAGTAACAAATATACTTAAAAGTTTAACCAAATGGGAGGCAAATTTAAAAAAACAACCTTTAGGAAGTGTAAGTTATCTTAGTATTTTCAAAAATGTGTTCCATCCAGAGAAAGCCAGAGGTGGAGTGCTTCAAAAACCAGATCTCATTTTGGTGAAAAAGAAGTGTGGGACATATTCAGCTTCCCAGTTTTAAGTGCAACATGAGGTAGGTGAAAGTAGTCCATAGTTTGACAGCTGTCTGTCTCACCTTCTTGACCTGTTTAAGAAAGTGGTAGCCCAGCGCAAGCTTCTTATAGGCTGATCCAT
>OMLB01021038.1:0-11229 GCA_900302555.1 Myripristis jacobus
AATCACACACACGCAGAAAAATGCGACAGGGCAGAGTGTGTTCACACACACACACACACACACACACAGACACACACACAGACAGAGGCACAGACACAAGCACACAAATATGATAGATATCAGAGGTTTCAAAAGTGGGAAGCAGGACTCAGCAAACAGTTTCAAATGAGGTTCAGACACTTAGGGTGGAAATTCATCAAGAATTTCTAATAAACTGATTTGTTTTATTAGTTATCATTTGAAATGAAATACTGAATTACCTAAATGTCTTCCATTTAACTAAAGAGATAGTTCGGGGATGTTTCTAGGGAATTGTACTGTTTTTCCTTTCCCAGAGTCAGAAAAACTAAGAGTTGAGCAGCAATATTAGGCTAGCAGCTTAGCTCAACTGTTGAGTGTCTTTGGGATCAAATAGCATCTACATGATCCAGACTCATCCATGATCTAGGAACTGAACAAAGCTAAGGGAGGGGGCACCTTTTTTTAGCTTTGTCTGAGGGGAGGCCCACAGACTCGGACCCTCAAAACCCTTAATACATATGGTTCCAACAACATTAAATCTGAATGTATATCTTTATCTCTTCATATCCATTGAAAAGTATTATGGTGAATAAGATTTGGGTTACCCGATGAGTAAACTGAAAAAGCATTTAAATCATTTTTCACCATCCCTAATTACCTCTACACTATAGCCTATATATTCTTGGCCAGAAACATAAAAAAAAATCAGTCTTTTTTTGCTTGCTATGGGCCAGGTGTTCTAACATTTTATCCTATAGACTTTTGCTATTTTGACATGAAATGACAGGGTAAATGCAAGTGTTACTAATGACATTAAAGAGGGTTCCCTTCCACATTGTCAGGGACCTGGCTGGTATTGTGCATGCTGGCTCACTGCACAGGCTGGTGCAACTGATTTGATGGAGGCTAGGGCCATCCACTTAAGAAAAATACTCATTTAATTTATTATTTTGATCCCCATTAGTCACTATCAAGGTATACATCCTTGGGTCCACACAAGTAAACATGACATCATAGCACAAAAATATTACATCATAATGCAAAACAATTATAAAACTCTACTAAGAAAACTCTGGAAATCTTTTTTCTTTGGTGAACGCACTAGGACTCCATATTAACGCCATAGACTGTGTTTACTCAGCTATTTTATGTCAAAATGACTTATAAAAAGGGTCTGCTGAGGCGTCACAGTTAACAGACATGTTCAAATCACAATTAGTCTAGCATGTTTTCAGAAACAGCTTATTTCAGGTCTTATTTACCTAAACAAACAAACACCAAAAAAAGTGTATGTAGTATATCTTAATACGTGTAAATTACCTTAGTAGATGATTTTCCTCTAAGAAAATTGATTGATTAATTGTCTAAATTAGAATCGATTTTACCTTATCTGACCAATTATAAAATTGTAGGTAGATATAGCATGATTTGTTTGTTAAACTATGTTATCAGCCTTTGTAGCTGTTGATATGACTATATACGTGAATTGGCGATACACATACTGGCAAACAAACAAATGAATGCCACTTGCTTCTATTGTGGCTGACACAGGTCAAACCTATCAGGCAGCCTGATGCACTGAGCAGGTGCTTGACAAACCTAGCTTAAACGGCTCCCGCCTCCCGCTTATAGCTGCATACAGCCTACTATATCTACTATGTCTACTATAAAGCCACAGATATATGAATTCGTCATGCCTCAAGAAAACGAGAGAATATGGATAGTTATCCTGTATTCATCAAGTCTGAATGTGTACACACGTTAAGACGGAGCCACATCTACCAGCGTTAGCTAACTTACCGGACGCTACAGGTACTGATCGCTTTGGCAACTCAACGTCTGCAAGTTAGCAACGGCTTCTCGGGAGTTTATGGATTACGTTGCTGCAACTAAAACAGACGAACAGGAGGAGAAATATGTTTGGCCAGTGATGGACATACTTTGCCTGCAAAACTACAAGGGTATCTACATTTTCAACGGCTGGTGACGAATGCTGGGGCTTTTGTAATCCCTTGTGTGGCAGTTGGAGTCGAGAGTTGTCAAGTTGGTCGAGTTCCTTTCACAGACTGGGAACATGTTTTAGAGACATTCAAAAACCATCCAAAGACATCTTATCACAACTAGACATGTCTCAAAGGTAAGCATTTCAAAAATGAAACAGACTCTCTCGGATGCTAGATGCAGAAAACGTAAAACAAAAAAGCAACTTTGATTTTCGCGGCCTCCAACAAATCATTTCAAAGGGTGAAGCTGATACGGGGCCAGAGGCATTAAACAAACACGGTGACGGGGAATTCATTGCCTTACTCACGTTGAGAGCTGCACCTGGTGACAGTAAATGTGCAAATGACGCCAGCTGCATTCCCGAAAGGCAAAACAAAAAAGTACTGGGTTGGATATTACGGCCAGAAAAATGGTCAGCAATCATAAAACAACACCCGGCAAAAGCTTAGTTAGTCTTAGTCTTAGTTGATGCTCGATTTAACTTTGCTACAAACAAAAGAGCGTCACTGCAAACGGTTGTATGACCTCTAACCTTTTCTACTTTCTGCCATCAAATGCCAGCATGATGGAGAACTAAGCTGAAATGCCACATCCGAGAGGAAGAAAAGGCAGAGTGGAATGGCACCTACTGTCAGAAGACAGAGACGTTTTGTTGACGTCATAAGAGGTCGTGGATGTGTTTTCCTGAAGAAAAAGACGAATCGACCAGGGTATTATGAGGTAAGATCCAATTTCATTTATATAAATATTGAATGTGTTGAAGACAGGCGCTTCTATCTGAAAGCATACACAGTGGCAGAAGAGAGTGCGAGGTGAATCTGCGCGCGCTCTCTCTCTCTCCCTCTCTCTCTCCCCCCTCTTCTTGCACACACATGCTTCCCGCTGTGTTTCTGGACATATAGCACAAAGGCCATGCTGTGGCATTTTTGGCCAAATAATTGTCTTGTCACTGATGTGCCCCCTCTGTGTAGTGCTCCACTTTCTTGTAATTTCCATGTGCATCTTGAGGAGAGGGTGCGGTGTGTGTGTTGGCATATAGCCTCTGCAGGGATGCTCTCCCTCCCTCTCCTCCCCAAAATATTTTTGTAGGTGTGTTACTGGCTCAGTTGGAGTCAAAAAAAGATCAGTAAAGGAACAATGAGAAGTGAAATGACTGGATGGCTGAGGTGCAGAAGAGAGCATAGAGGAAAGATACAGTGACAGTGATGAAGAGAAGCGGGGAGAAGGTGACAGGAGAGGTCAGGACAGTGCAGAGGATTGTGGAGAGGGCAGAGGAGTAGCATGGCATTGAAGAATGATAGAGTACAGGAGAAGATAGTGTAGAGAGAACAGAGAGTTTTATCAGTTTGAGTGGATTGAGCAGCATTGACTTCACCAACCCATCAATTCTAATACAGAGTCCCTGCACCACACTCTCCACTGCCCACATGTGCATCTCACCCTTCTTTCTCTTCCTCCGTATTCTCTTCATTCACCTCATCTTTTTCATTTTAATTATTCATAAAACATCATTGAACTTCATAAAAATGTCACAACTTTATGACCGTATCCTGCATCTTGTTCTGGAATGCATATGTGCTTTCCAGGTTATATTATGCTCTTTCCTTTGTAGATGTGGAATAAATCCTAGTAACAGTTACCGTGGTTACAGTGACAACTCTGTCTGGGGATTTGAATGAACGAGGATCTCTGTTGCTGTTAAACGAGAGGACAGGTTGCCAAATAAACGAGTGGAGCAAATGGGAATGTGTGTGTGAAATGAATGTGATGGTTCTTCATCAGGGGCTGCTTGGTAGAAGGGCTGGCTGTGAAAAGACTGTGATTTGAATGACTTGGCTGACAAGAGAGGAATGGATGGAAAACTCAAGGATACAAGGACTGTATACAGGCACTGAGAAATGCAGCTTCGGGGTCCTCCAGTTTTTTCGGCATAACAGATAGGAATAGTGTTGGGGCACTGTGCATCCAGCTTAGTGTGTTTAGGTTATTATGTGTGCATGTGTTATTGCAATTCTTGTGTGTCTGCTGTGTGCATGGCAGTGCATTTCTGACAGATTTCTCAATATTATGCATAGTTATTAATGTAAAATAAATATGTGCTCTTCTGCTGGAGAACCGCCTTTTTAATCTTACAGTGCAATCGCTGCACTTCATCCAGTTTCTCTTCACTGTTCATTGTGTGTCCATTCCCTCGACTATAGGATGAAGTCGGTTCTGACTTTCTATCCACCTCCACTCTCTCTCTTTTACTGGCAAAGTCTACAGCACGGAGCCCTCAGGGAGCCACAGGGCAAACAGCCAGGCAGAAGATGGCCAGAAGCGTGGAAGATAATGTTCAACTAGCACAGGGAATTTCAGAGGCTCAGTCCCTAAACTCCACTTAAATACATGTTGGAAGAAACTCCTGAAATACCTGCAGTTTATTTCTGAACAACCTGACATATACAATTTGAGGTGGTTATGTTTACCTTTTCCTCTCTTCTCTTTCTGGGAAAAAAAAAAATCTTTGAAAGGTTAAGATTCTTTCTTGCACAAATACCTTACTGAAACCAGTCTTAAAATTTCTTGTAAACAATGGTTGACATAAAAGTAGAGCTAGGCAATATGGCCAAAAAATAAAATCAAACTTTTAACAATTTGCAATTTTAATCTTGATTTCTCTTGTTTATTGCTAAACATAACAACTAACTGATGGAAATCTTAGCGGGCATGATCATGTGATTGGTGCATGTATATATGTGTATAGATGAGTGAATTGTTTGGCTCAGCTCCTCTTATATCATTATAACATATGTAGGCAAAATCTCGATTTTAAAGATACAACTGTTTTTTGCATCGCTTTAAAACATAAACACGAATTAGTATATTTAATCAATTTATTGCCCAGCCGTAAACACAAGTGTAGTCATTGGTACAAGTAGACTCAGCACACAGTCATTAAATCATGAAAAAAAGCAGTAGAGGAGATGCTTATCATGTGAGATCAGAGTCATGATCATGACTCTGATCTCATCTGTCTTCCACTGATAAGGTAAAGTATGGACACTTTCTGAATCAGTGTCAACACTATTAGTGGCAGAAGTGCTCCAGAATAATGATGCAGTTCATCAGTTTCATCTAAATATGCACCTGTTTTTCATGGAGTCAAGATGTTACACAACCTTATTTCGGGAAACTACAGAATGATCCAGGGCTTAAAAACAGCCCCATTAACATTTAATTGCTGCAATACTTCCAACTTGACTCCTGGCAGAAAAATGATAGTTCAGGCTTTAAAATTTCATTACAAGAAAGGTTAGGTGTGAAGAACCTTTCCCTCTCTGGAAACTGGACTCTTCCACTTTACGTTTTTTAATCTATTGCAGCCCTATTGTTCGTTTGGACAAAAAGTCAGTCTAAAAGAGGAGGTGAAGATAAAACGTTCTTGCTGTGTCCCCTAATGTTGGATGGAGGCCAGAATGGAGAGCAGCGATTGGATAATAAAGATGGTCACAGTCTAATAGGACAGGCCACATCGCCAGCATGCCCTGTCAGTGAGAAGAGGATGACCTCAAATTAATTGCTACTGAGCTGGACATAGGTCACTGGGGTGTTTTATCCAGTGTGTGTGTGTGTGTCCATGTATGTGTGTGTGGCTTGTACTTCTAACCTTGTGAGAACCAGGTTGAGTTTTAGACCTTTGGAGTGAGGACATTTTTGTGAAATTAATTTTGGCTGGTCATAACTCCTTCAAGGTGCTGCTATAGCTGTAGGATTGAGAGTTGGACAATCAGTGTTCTAAGTGGAGGGTCTTCATAAGGATGCATGCACAAAGGTGTGTGTGTGTGTATACATGTGCGCACAATTTTGTCGACTCCACATCTTGCTTTGCTCATTGTTTTCCCCAGTTATTGTTTCTGAACAGCAAATAAACAAGTATAAGATTAAATAAACAAGCGCTGCAACAAGCGCTCCCTCAGGAGAAATTCTGACTGTTATTTGAAAAATGAGCATCACTTTCATGCTTTGATACACTAATTAAAAAGGTATTTCTCCTCTCCCACCTGGGGGGAATCCAGAGGAATAAAAGAGACAGAAGAAAGACAAACAGATTTGGAGGTATGAAATGCTCTCTTCTCTCTGCTTTGTGAGCGTTCCTCAGGGTGTGACTGTTTGGCCTGTGAGAGGCACTGGAGCGAGGGATGACAGAGAGGAGTGATAGAGGGATGAAAGCACACAGAACCTCCGGGAGGATGGAGAGCTAGAGCTGAATTAATAAGCGCAAAATTAATTATTGAAAATCTGGCAAAATAATATTATTGTGGATGTAACTGAGAAACAGAGGAGATAAACAAATGCCATGTAGGCTGCATGTCAGAGAAGATACCCCAGTGGCATATGGGACCAAGAAAAGGAGAGAATGAGAGGTTTACTTCATTATGAAAAATACTGAAAGATGACAGTGTCAAATAATTTCTACATTTAACTAATGAGGAAAATTTTCAGATCTTTACAAGCAAAGGGTTAACAGCATCAGTTGCACTCAAATATAGGCTAGTGGATCCTGTCACAAAACTAGAGGTTCTGAATAATGGGATCTAAATTTGCTACTTGCATTTTACCTCTTGTAAACAATGATAGTTTTCACTGATTTTTTTTTCTTGAGATGACCACAGCACAGAGGGTTTCATGGAGGCTTTCTGTCCATTTACAAATGATCAATATTCATAACTGTCCCACATGAGTTAAATAGAAAATGCACAAAACTACAATACATATATAGAATAATATATTTGACATGTTTGTAAGAAGCAGTACTTTTGTATGGCCCAATATGAAAGTAAGACCAAATGGCCTTTTGGAGGAAGATTCTGGGAAAACATGGATTACACTTACAATGGCTGTGTGACTGTGGGAAGATTGTGTGTATTTGAGTGACAGAGCTCCCTTGAATACCTGGATTACACACATACACACACGCGCGCACACACACACACACACACATCCACACCTACCTGTTGCACAGCTTGAGAAGCTAACATCCTTGAAGTCACAATGATGAAATGAGATAGCAGGCATAAAAGGCTCTCACTGATTTTGCTGTTTTTCTCTGGAATTGGCTGTTGGAATGACAGATGCAATCATGCGCACATAACGATTAGGGATTTTATCCTAACCACTTTAGCTTGGTACAGTTTGCACTCTGCAAACTGTACCAAACTTCATTGTAGCGATCAAATAATCGCTACAATGAAGATTTTGTTCCCTCGTGCCAGAAATGTATTTTATTTCCCCAAAAGCCTCATTTGCTGAGTACGAGCACTCAGGAGCTGGATTGGCACAGCTTCCACTAAAACCAGTAGTATGGATGCACACCGACTGTAAACTATTGCCAATTTGCTTTTCGATATGAGTCTTTGTTTTTGATATTATGCACCTGAAGAGACATTCTCTCATCCATCTTTCCATCTCTTATTGATCAGTGTTCTTTAGAATATTTACAGATTGTGCATAAACCAGCATCTAACTCGGAAGATGATTAAGAGTTTGTGTCATAAATATGAAGCTTGTTTCACGGCCTATTCTTCTTAATCAGCCCTCATCAGTTAGGCTAGGCTGAGGAATATAGTTATAAAATTCTAAAATTCATAAAATTGTGACACTTAACATTACATATCTCAAATTGACTTTTGGCCCACACCTCCAGAATTGAACCTCCTTCTAACTTGGAAGCAAGGTTGTCCTTGGGTTTTTTGGGGGCTTTGACCGCGGTTACCTTGGCCCTGTGTCTCTACGACCTTCTGTTATAGAGATATAAACTTTTGGAGGTGAATGGGAGACAAGGAAACTGGAAATGAAATCCAAATTGGAAGCTTGTCTCCCCCAGCTACTTGGGATTTCACCTCCAGTTTGCAGGATTGTCAAACAAGCACAAGCCAAACAAGCATTGTGGAAAGTCAACACTATGGACTTTGGTGTGAGTGTCTGTTTTTTTTTTTTTTTGTATGAAGCAGTTGAAGTGTTAAAAGGCCTACAAGAACCACTCAGCTTCATTTACTATTCAGCCAATGGCTGCACATACTTGTGCATGTAATTATTTGGCACAGCAGGGCAAGGTTATTTGGATAGGCGTCTGCCATGTTCACACATCAGTTCAACAAACCAACCCAACCAGAAACATCCCGGTCTCCCTTCACTGCAAACCTGAAGACTTTGTGTGTCCAAGAATACAAAGTAAGTCCGCTGATCTACACCATTGTTTGTGAAGTCTGGATGCATGTAATTGTATTGCGCACTGCAGAGCGCAACGGTTAGCCATTGGGTAGCTGTTTCAACAAACTGTAGCCTGTGGTGAGCGTACACTCGGTCAGCACACAAAGACAATGGACAAAGTTTATGTTTATGAACTCCAGAAATCGTGAACACATTACAATGACATTACTCAAACACTAATATGAAATTTTACAAATCAGAGCAGCAATATGGCACTACCAACTCAGCGAAATGGTGTATAAGAAGAATGTGACTAAGAAATAACATATCTAAGTCTATCAATCATACCTACAGTGCTGGTAGAGAATATTTAAAGAAACTGTAGCCACAAGCATTAATGCTCAGCCTACCTAAAAAGCCATGTCAGCTAAAAAAACCACATTCTAAATCTGCATATGCGCTTTATCAAATAAGGGCAAAGGAAATCACAAAACTCTTCCTCAGAATCGACTAATCAACTGTTTGAGGGACATCCTGTATTTTTTAGTGTTTTGGAGACATTGCTGATATCGATTACACATAAAGCTCTGCAGAGGTTGCTCAATAAAGCAGCAGCCCTGTGAAGAGCTAGTGGCTGATTTGGCCCTGTAAGATTTAAAAAGAAGACAGAGTGGTTGAATCTGTCACTGATGTGTGAACTCATGCCTGAAGGGGGCTTAACTTTGTACATGTTTGTGTGTGTGTGAATGTGTTTTTGTGCGTGCATGCGTGCAGGAAGGAAGGTTGTATCATTCCTATTACAGAATCAGCTTTTATGCCAGCTATTCTGAATCAAAGTCCCTGAGAGAGAACAGATTCACCTCTGAGACAAACAGCTAGCCGTTTGCTGCTGATAGACAAGGACTTGGCGTTTATTCGACCTTGAGAAAAATTCAGTGAACGAATACAAATGACAGCTCAATCAGGGTTATCCTTCGCTATAAAGAGGCATAGGTGCTGCTTATGCTTGGCCAGTCTGGCTCACTTAAAATCCATACCTCTTCTATCCCATTTCTATTGCAATTTTATGCTTTTATAGACTGTAGTTGTTTTTTTTGTTTTTTTGCATAAAATGACGTTACTTTGTCGGCAACTTTTTTTTTTGCCAATAGCAAAACAAACCTGGTAATTTTACTTCAGTACAAATTGTCCAAGCTGCATTTTGGTCATGATAACCATCACAAGCGGCATCTTCAAGACAGGGATAGACAGTTACTGCTACAGCTTTCCTCCACCGTATATTTTTTTCTGTTCTTTTTTATCCTCTCATTCATAGGAGTCATTGCTGTGTTGCTCAGGTGGTGGTGAATGTACTGAAAATTTGAATCCTTGAATATGAAAAAACAAGTTGTAAATGAAGCATCAAAATGTTTTGCTTAGAATCAACCTGTAGTTTCTTTGAATATTGTCACACCTGCAAAGGATGCATAAGGGATGAACTGTGTATTTGTTAATGCTCACAAGGAGCCACTCATTGCTCCTATTACCAAACTCATTAACAATCCAAACACATGGAAACCTACAATAACAATACCAAAATCAGGTAACCATACAGTTATTAATAATTGCAGAGTAATTTGTACTTTTCCAGTAATGTCCAAAGAAATGGAAAAATGACTTGCAGTAAAGCTAATTTCACACCTGTCTGTTCTCACTGCATCCTATAAAAGTTCAAAACGGACAGAGGAGGTTTTGTAGAGGCTGTTGTTTGTGACATACTAAATGGCATTTGATACAGTAAGTCCCCACCGCCAAATGCAATGAAATGGACATTACTGTAGCCTAAGAGTAGAAAAAATGTGTTCATGTAAATAACCTAACAAAAGAAACTACTGGTAATGATGTTGGTGTGCTTCAAGGGTCAATTTTGGGTCCTTTATTATTTTGTCTGTAGATTAATGACATAGGCCTACTTGAAATTTGCTCACTTGCTGTAATATGCTAGCCTGCATGTATACTCATGATACAGTTATGTATACCTGCTAAAGTTAGGCAAGCTGCATAACACTGTCAGCTATGGCTAATGACTCTAATTAGCTTTCAAATTCATAAATATTTACAAGTGGCAGGGATCTATCTATCTATAGATATACAGATATATAGGCTATTATTGGCATTAGTTTTGGCATATTACTGGCATTAACATTAGCACAAAAACATGTGCATGGCATGGCATGTGTTTCCACGGCCGAGCAGCTGCATGCAAGCCTTACATCACTGAGCTCAATGCCAAGTGTTGGATGGAGTGGTGTAAAACATACCGCCACTGGTTTCTGGAGCAGTGGAAATGTGTTCTGTGGAGTGATGAATCACAGTTCTCTATCTGACAGTCTGATGAACAATTCTGGATTTGGCAAATGCAAGAAGAATGTCACCTGCCTGACTACATTGTGCCAACTGTAAAGTTTGGTGGAGGAGGGATAATGCTGTGGGCTTGTTTTTCTGTGGCTGGCTTTGGCACCTTATGGCGCTTTTCCACTAGTACCTACTCGGCTTGACTCAGCTCGACTATTCTCCTCGACTTGCCTCGACACAGTTTTGGTGGTTTTCCATTACAGTTGAGTACCACCTCACCATGGGTGGAGTCGTCATAGCAAGGTGGCGCACCGTCCAGCTCCCTCTGGATTCTTTGGGCTGCCACCAAGCACAGAAAAGTCTCCACTTCTTCATTTGACCACAGTACTGGTTTGCTTGCCATTTTCCGACTTTGCCAACTTCAGTGATGATCAATGCGCACGGTCGCTGTTGCCGTTTTTTTTTTTGTTTGTTTGTTTGTTTTAAATGCTGGGTTTGGTTTACGTGCAGGAGTCGCTCTCATGTATTGTTACTCCCTGTCCAATCAGTGGCCTTCACGGCGTTTACATCACATTTTCGGCTCGACTCAGCTCGACTCAGCTCGACTCAGCTCGCTTGGAACCCCGGCTGAGTAGGTCCTAAAATGGGACCTGCTAGCAGGTACTACTAATGGAAAAG
>OMLB01021040.1:0-11489 GCA_900302555.1 Myripristis jacobus
CCGCAGGACTTTGGCCAATTTCTCGTTGAAGGGCATGTAGAAATCACGCAGGATCTCCTTGGTAATGGGGAGCATGGGTCCCAGGTTTTTGTCGGCCGGCCTCCTGGTGTTGGACGCGGGGCTCCTAGTGATCTCTGCCTCTTTCTGCTCCGTCAGTGGCCCTGTAACACACACACACACACACACACACACACACACACACACAAAGTGTGCATGCAAACACACCAATCTGGCAGACGAAACACACCTGCCAGTATGGTGCGGGAGACTATTCAGAAACATTAGTAATGTACACAGGTAAGTGCAAGTGAGCGCACATGTACACACACACAAACACACACTAGTACATCAATCACACATAAGCAAACAAAGCAGATTTGATCTGAGACAAAGCGTTTCTGATAAAAGGGTGAGTTTCAGACAAACAGACAGAGCGGGGAAGAGAGATGAGAAAAAGGAGAAAATCAGTCAATCTCACAGATTGTTGCAGTCTTGGGGCCTTTCTATATCTAGCTTTGGCTGCCGTCTGCTGCTGTGGGCTGAGCTATTAATTCATTTAATGGGTCTTGTAAGTCCTTGGTTTTTGTATACACGGTAAAACACTCCTCAACAGTCCTACTTTGATTTTGAAGGTGTTAAGAATTGATACTCGCAGAGATGAAAACTACTGGTTTTGCCAAATACATGTGAAACAAGAAAAAAAAAGGTTCAGTTCAATTCAGTAACTTATTGGATTGAATCTGAAAAACAATCAATCATTTACACACGGACAAAGATAACAAACTGTTGTGAATACATTCCTGCATCCACTTAATCTGGCCTAACAATCCCTTTAAATGGACGAGATTATAAAATACACAATGCAATTAAGTACAGTGCCGTAGAACCTTACACAGACTCGATTCAGTTTAGCAGCTCATAAGCAACTTCAAACTTTTTCCATTTTTCATATGCAATATAATAGTAATAATAACCATAATATTAATTCATATTCTTCTTCTTCTTATTATTATTATCAATTACTACAGTTTTTGTTTTTTGTTTTCTAAACAGATTTTAAGATTATTTTGGTTCCATTCAGTTATTATCTACAACAGACTAACAATGTGACAGCATGCCCCAAATTTAGGACCAGAGTCAGCTCAGACAGGTGTCGCAGCTGTGACAGGGACACTGCCCACTTTGTTTTATCTCTGTTGTTCCCTCAGTTTCAATCCTTCTGTTCCCAACACAACAAATTAAAAAACACTATTCTGCTTTATATTACATTTAGTCATCTTATTTAAATTTCCGCTCAGCAATGGCAATTTTATATTTGGTGTGTCAATGGTTATGTAACATTTGAGTCAATATGGAAATTTGGCACATCATAATATAGACTTTTATGCTGCATACACACTCAAGTTTGCTGGGAGGTCGCTTTCTGGGAAGCTTTAAAAAAAAAAAAAAAAAGTAAGGACAATTATACAGAAAAAAGCATTTTCCTAAAAACAAATACGGAATTTTGAGTGCTTTACACTCATAGCATAAAAATACACATGTAAAAGAAATTTTACTGTCCTCCCAAGGTAGTTTGATTGCCCCTGAAGTCACTGCTACCCTCAGATGGAACACAAACCAGCATGACCAACAATGTTTTTGTTTAAGCCTTATTCTGGCAGAGTGCAGTCTCTGCCTTTTTAAGTATTAAAGAAAACGCTCATAATAACCTGCAAATTTAGGTCAGCAGGATGTGACCAATCAGTCCAAACAGAAAACATCTGACAGTGAGCAACATGCAAGAAAGGAAAAGCTGGGTGTCACTGTAAAGCCCACCAATCAATAGCTGCAGAGCCGGCCAGATACTCTAAAATCAATAGTGCAGGTATATTCATCCAAGACTTATCTTGGCTCAAAATCATACCAAGGTAGGACCTCCCATCATCATTTCAGTGGATATGTGTGCATGGTTTTGTGGTCTAAATCAATCCAAATATATGCAGTAACTCAAATGGTTATTTAGGTCATAAAAATATTACTATAAATTCTAAAGATATGATGTTTTATGTTGACAGTAAATTGTGAGTGATAAAAATGAGGTCTTCTTAAAAGATATTAAGAACACAAGGATTAGCATTGGACAATAAGTAAATTCTAAGTTTACAAAGTGTTTTTAATGCTGTAAATGTGCATTAACATCAGAAAGGCTTGTAAACACTGGAATAACGCAGGTCAATATTTTCAATTTTAGCCAGTAAATCTTACTATTAAAAAAAAACAACACCTCTACATCTTAAGCATTTTCACAGGACTGCATGTTAAAGCTAGCCTAATTTGGTGGGAATACTGTGAACCTGTCAACACTGGCCAGTAAGCAACCAGTAAGTTGCATCAACAACTTTTGTATTTGATGCGGGGGTCACCTGTCTGATCAGACATCTGACATAAAATAATGACCTGTAAAAAGTCCCTGTAAAATCCATGCTGTGTTTCAATGGAAACACTTCTATGCTCCAGAGGAAGATGCAATGTTGCTCTGGATTAGCAACAGCCAGCTGTGCAGGTGTAACAATTGACAAAACACGGGAGAATCTGACTGCACAATACCAACTTTAAGGTTATAAACTAATGAAAAATGGCATACTATTATTTACATGTATTTTGATCTAGGTGGCCCAGGAAATGATCTAGGTTGTAACCTAGAAAATCTTACTGTAGGAAAAAGGAGGTTGTATAAAGATATATCATCTCTGACTGGCTTGTATAATGATATATAATGTTCACACAAAATCAATGTTGCTGCCAATGTTCCTGCCAAAAATGCAAGGATCATGGGGTGTCTGACACCCTGGAGACCACAAAGTAGTCCACCTTTGTCCTTAAGGAGTTGAAGGATAGCACACAACACTGGGAACCTGGGAAAGGCAGGACTGTTGTCTGTGAGAGACCAGGAGCAATACTCCTGAACGACTGACACCACAGAACTTAGGTTCAGAACTTAGGTCCAGGAGCAGACAGATGCCAGGAGCTTATGCATTAAAAATGGAAAGGAGCAAGATGTCAAACTGCACATTTCAGGAACACTGTGTTCAACTTTGATCCAGTTACCTTAAAAAGGTATCAGAGATTTTAGTGCCAGTGAATACAAATGAAATACAGGCTTTTATGAGGGAAAGATTTAAGTCTGTCATCAAAGTATGTTTGATGAGGGGTAACACAGATGCTGAAACCGTAAAAACAAAGACAGAAAAGGAGGCCCTGAGAGCCTGGATTAAGAGGTACATCTGTGAACTGAACTTGATGAGCACTGATGAAATTGTATGGCAAATGCAATTCAACATGTAGGAAGTGAGGATGAAAAATGGAGATCATCAAGAGTGTGTGCAGATTGACAAAATGGAAACCAATGGTGGCAACAAACCAAAGCAGCCTCCTACAAGACAAATTTAATAAGCCCAATTCAATGAAAAAGAGACTGGCTAAAGACAAAGATGATAATAAGACTTTAAACTCACTTGAAACTAAACATGGACATTTGCTCCTAACTGTTGACACACGGTGCAGTCTGTGCTCAAATAAACACCAAATTATATCAGTGTCCCTGTTTTTTAGAATTACACCTAGAGTGCTACATTTGACACTGTCAACCATCATACCCTGGTTGATGGACTAGAATTGTTTACATTTACACTGTTTTACATTGCTTTGGATCCTCTTTAACAAAGAGATTTTCTTGACTTCCACAGTAACTTCTCATAACACAGTAAATATCCTTGGTGGTCTGGCCCCAAAGCTCAATTTAAGGCTGGGCTCTTGCCCAGGGCCCTTATTCTGTACATAATATTAACAGAAACACTGTGTCCACTGTTCATCCACAGTGGAAACACTGTTTCCACTGTGGATGAAACAACTTTATCTTAACTAAACTCAGCTCAACCATATGACTAAGTTCAAGGTTTTTCCATCACTCCTTTTGACTAAGGGGTACGTTAGTTATTTCATCCTTGGCCCATGGCCGATCTTCCCACAAAATCTGGTAGAAATCCGAGCATCCGTTTGGAAGTTATGTCACTGTGTGATGACCAGTCAGACGCACATTGATTCATAGTCCTCACCCCACCCCCTCTGCTTTCATCGGGTGAGGAACAATAATGTGAGCTCAGAATGTGAGCAAATATTGCAAAATGAATTGAGCCTGTACAGAATAAGCAGTGATAGCACCTTGTTGTCCCACGCAGTCAGAGTCAGCCGGGTTAAACCAGTTATTGTGTGATGCCTGCAATGGTCCACAACTATCTAATCCTGCAAGTCTGCATTCTACATCATCCACAATATCAAACCATGACTCACCAGGTGCTCACTCTTTGTGCAAGCTCCTGTGATCAACCCCCTGGCAGGACTGCCAAAGTAGCCCCTCATCCAGAATTCTCCAGCCTGCCTTGTCCTGAGCCTTTGCAAAATCTCCCATGTCACTCCCTCCTGCACCTCCTCCCCTCAAAGCCTATGGCTGCTTGTATCAAATTTAAAGTCCCGTGCCTGATGCAAAACCCTGTTCCTCCAGACGAGGGCCCAGCCTTACATTACAGTCCTTGTCCCTTGCTTTGCTGCTACCAGGGGTTTAACTTTCCCTTCCCTGTGGTGACTTAGCTATTGTAGCGCAAGGTCAGACTTTCTTCTCTCCTGCTTCCTCACTAGTGGAATGATATTCTTACCCCAGTCAGGACAGACATCCCTTATCTGACTCATCTCTTGATCTTGTGAAATGCCTCTCCCCTACCTTCCTTTCCCCCTAAATGCCATCCTGTCTCCTATATATTCATCCTCTACTGAAAAAATGCTTTTCTTGTGTAAAGAAACATACTCCCACTGTTCTCTCTAGCTTTAATTTACGTGACATTTCTATATTGTACATAATTCTGATGATCATATTTATTTTGTGTAGTGTTATTGCGCTGTAGCTTTGTCTCCCTCCACATTTCTACTGGCTGCTTGTTATTTTTGAGGCCCATTTATTTAAACTTAATTCATTATTGTACCTACTGCAACTTGTTCTGGGTAAGAACATCAACTAAATGTCTAATTTTTTCCAGGGGGGGTTCTGCAATGTGATGCTGTTGGGAACCTGTGGCTTGCAACTGTGTCAAGATTTACTATTTATTCAGTGCCTTTTAATATTTTTTAATGTCTTCACTTATCCAATGAATGTGTGTCACACACATTTATGTCACGTTAATGTCTATTTCCGAGTGTGTAACTTGCCCAACAACAGCAACGATCTGTCATTAGAAGGTGTTCATTACAATATCTCAGCTGGTGAATGTGTGTTTGTCTTACCTGTGAAGGCCATGTTCTTAGGGTTTCCATATGGGGTCCCGGGCTGAACGGGGCTGTAGACTGGATTCATACCCGAAGATAACCTGTTCTTACTGAGTACGAGATGGTGGGAAGAGAGATACAAAGTGTGATAGAGGGGGGGAGGGGAAGAGATAAAAATGGAGAAAAAGAGAGAAAAAATGGAGGGGAAAGAAAGATGTCAGCATAACACATGTAAACTGGAAATTGTCAGGATTATCAAGCACACACACACACACACACACACCATACACTTTAATCCCACATTGATATTCTTAAGGCGACATTCAGACGAAGGATTTAGCTAGCATGCAACAAAATCAAGACACATAAATTCTCACCTTCAGCTGGCTTTCCTTTAAGCAGATATTTTAAAAATATGAGTCTTGCAATGAAAGATACAAGGACTGAAGCAAGATGACAAATGGATCCATTGAAAACAATGGCCAGCTTTGCTGTGTGGCTAGCCAGGGTCTACAGATAAGCATAATTTCAAAAGGGCCAAAAAGGGCCAACCAAGGCTTACTGACTTGCCTGGTTTCCAATACGGGACTGAACAGGGCTGTGGTGGAAAAAGTGGCTACTGAAAAAACAAATGACTATTTTCGACTGCAAGAAGCGAAACACACCGTGTAGGCTATTACACGAGTTCTGAAGGCATTTCTATTGCCAACGACACAATTATAGGGTAAGATCCTGGAACCTGATTTAGTCACTGGGAGGTGATAGTATGGCCCTTTTCGACTGCATGAACTTAGCAAGACGCGCCATGCTGTGCAGGCTGTTTCACAGGTTCTGAAAGCGTTTGCATTGGCAATGACGCGGTTACAGGTTGAATTGTTTGAGCTGACTGGAACACAGTTCATCAGGTTCCAGGAACTTTTAGGAGGCGCTAGCAGGGATGTCATCTTGGTCCAACTTGGTCCAAATGGTGATCAGAGGACTACAACACAAAGCAGCCAGCAAAGACCAAACTGCAAGTTGTACTAACGGGTGCATGTCCTCATAAGTATCTGTAGAGAATATATTCTCTACCCTGAATGCCTCGTGTACACAGTTTAACAAACAACATACAAGTAACTTCGGAGAACCACCACTGTCTCTTTAGGCAGTAAGCATGATGTGGTGGACAAAAAGTCTCCTCCTGGCAGCTATACTGATGCAGAGGTGCCGGAGGAGGCTGTCTTACTCTGTGAGGCAGAACAAGGGAAATACACTGCAAAAAGTGTCAGAGGCTAACAACTGGGGGTTAAAGTAGGTTAGTTACTTAGCCTGATGCTTCACAACTGTATTGATGTAACTGACTCAGTTTTTAATTGACTTTTTACAGTATTCAGTCGGATCTTGACTTGGCTGTTAGAAGCAGTGTCTGTAATTAAAAAAAAAAATCATTATAGATCTATAATATAATATTATAGATCAGTGGACAGAAATTAATAAAAGAAAAAAATTAAACGCTAACTACATGTGGGAGAGCAGGGCATCCAGTGCACAGCCAAATATTAGGGAGACAAAGTAAAACTACAAAAAAAAAAGGCCTGAGGCACCTCCTATCCCTCATGTTTGGTTCTCCATGCAGTGGAAGAGGAAACAAAAGGCAGCCGCTGAATTTCATGAGTTCTGGCAAGCCCCAGGTTAAGGAAAGTTCCAAGTTCACCCTTAACAATCGAAAAGGGCCACAAGGTTTCTGGGAATAGTTCATAGACATGAAGGTACCTTCACAGGCACCTGAACAGAACCATTTATACTATCTCCCATGAAGCATATTTCTGTTAATTTCACCATGTAGATGACGATGTCTCATTTACTCCTCCATTATTTTAACTTACCTGGTTAGTGAAAGTGTGTCTGCGCATAAATACATGTGACTGTGTGTGTGTGTGTGTGTGTGTGTGTGTGTGTGTGTGTGTGTGTGCGTGCATGCCCCGTACCTCTTGTGCGTGTCTGGCTGATACATGAAACTGAATTTGTCTGTGGGATGCCCGCTCGCCATTCTCGCTGTATGCAAATGAGGAAGAAGTGGAAGTGGATATGCAAATCTGAAATTAAAACAGCGAGAGGTCATGATTACAACGAACACAGGAGAGGAAAAAAAAAACACAGCAAAGCAAAGCACCACTGCAACAGCAAATGGTTAGTGACAGCAGCAGGGGGGACAGTGACAGAGACAGTGTATCTGAGTGAGTGAGTGCCAAAAGAGCTGTGCTCGAACCATCAGTTAATGCATTAAGTAATAGTGCCCAACAGTGCAAATAGCTAATTTATGTACAGATGATAGTGTAAAAATGGCGCAGAGTGCTTGCTGTTAATTGTTGTACACAGAATTTCCTAATTATACCTTCCATGATTTAAGTGTGAGCATGAGTCAAGCTGTGTTCTGTATTGACTCGTGCACAGAGAAGTGCAAAAAGCTAGAGCCTGTAATTAATTTCTTGGTACATACAGTCTACATGGTGTGTGTGTGTGTGTGTGTGTGTGTGTAAGAGAAAGAGAGAGCGAACATGACTGTATGAGAGTGAATATGTGATGTACTGTAAGAACATCAAATACAAGCAGCACAAAAGCACAAAACACCCAGTGACTGGGAGAGCAACACATCAGAGTAAAAGAAGGTGCAAAAGACACAAATAAAGAGAGAACAAAATACAGTAAAATAAGCCAAGTCCTGCACCAAGCCATGTGTAAGCATGATCCAATACAAAGATGAGCCACAACCACAAAAGCATTTCAAAAACACAGAGCGGGACAGCTAAGGAATGAAAATCTAAAAGAAAGGAAGAAAGAAACAAAGAAAAGGCGTGCTTATGCATGTGTGTGTGTGTGTGTGTGTGTGTGTGTGTGCGCGCGCTGTGATGCACGGCCCTGTAACAAACCTCTCCTCATGGTTAAAATTTGAGTTCAAAAACATTTAATGTGGACCTTTACTCCATTTGGACTCTTAAAGGAGATGGGAGAAGGAACGTGATGGCAGTCATCTGGCCAGTTTTTCTGTCTACACCTTGCTTGTGAGTGTGGCTCCGTCATGTGTCATCTATAAGTCTGCATGCAACACGCTGTGGAAAGCTCACTCATCCATTCTCCTCTCATGGTAACCTACGTCATTTGTCTATTTCTGCTCCCTGTAGAAATACGAATGTTCAAATTCTCTGAACTGAACAGGCGTATCAGAAACACTTCCAAGTGAATTCTGAACTGCTCCATCCTGGGCTTAGAGACCACTGCCAGCTGACAGTGACACCACCAACAATGCTAGGATTTGCCATCATCATGGGCATGTTCTGAGGTGAGATGAATTGTACCAAATGACACTTCTAATTAAGCAAGGAAGGATTTCTTTGCCAAATCCAGGAGCACTGATGTCAAAACGCCCACCCTGGCCCTAAAAAACAAATGCACCCACATATTTGTGCTAGTGCGCAGATCTGAGCATCTGTGGCATTTGTGGATAGCCAAGTGTGGCTTAGCCAGTCCCTCTAGGAATTTGATTATTGATTCCATAATCTCTTGATTTTGTGGCAACTTTGCTAAAAATGTATGCAATTTGCAGACTTTTACTTTTCTCTCCAGTAAAATTGTGATAACTGGGGGACATGGCCAAAGTCTTACTGTGGCACATAAGACCTACCAAAATGGAATTTTATAATTACATCTCATAAGTCACATATAATCACTTCCTGTAGTAGTAAACACAGCACATATATAGAAACAATTATACATACTTTAGTGCTTGTCTTTTAATTTTGTAGAAAAAAAAGAAAAAAAAAGAAAATTCATAGGCACAATTCAAAGGAAATTATTACAAGGATTCTGGTCTTATATCTTATATCTTAAAGTCAACATGAACACCAAACAGCATAAACATAAATCTGTATGGTTCCATTTTTTAAAAAAAAAAAGTATGTATGAGATAGACTTTGTGTTTGTTACATTGAGACTAAAAGTGTGCAAATCAACAGTTCATGATGAATGGAAACTATGGCCTAATAGTGCAGGTTATATGAAAACTAAATGTTCTTCCACCTGTGGACTATCTGAATTTTCCTTGTTTTGTCTGGAAACAAGTCAGATGTTGAAACTGTATTAACTATACAGTTTTAGGGATGGGAACAATCATAAATCAGTGCTGGGCCACCACTGCAGAATTTACAAGTGTGGGAAACAGTGCACCTGTCACTTGTTTCCACACTGATTCCATTTCTAAATGTGCATACGTGAGTGACACACAAATGAGTAAACACTAGGGATGTCCCTGAGGAGAGAAGCACAGTGCTGAAATACTGTGTGGCATTATTTTACGTTTTAAGTGAAAACAGCCTGACAATTCTGTGCAATGTTGCAAAGCAAGCATTTCTAGAAGTGGTAAGCGCGGCGCCTCGCACAGCAAAAGTTCACATTTTAACCTGTTAAACTCCTGAGGGTGGTTTTGTCATTGCTAAAAGGCTGCGTTTTATTCAAATGTGCAAAATTTTATTTTAAATTCTAGTGAAGATCCCAAGATTTACAGAGATAACAAATATGTCCTGCAGAATTACAGGGAAATGTGTATAAAATGATGCACAAAACATCAAGATATTTACTATTTGATGTGATGGTTCAATCACAAAACAATGAGTATTTCACTAAGTGTAAGTGTGATACAGCTTCTATGAAGCACTGAAAGCAGCAGATTCACAATGTATGCGATATCTGTCAGATATACATTTTGTGAATCACAGTTCAAAATATTAAATAACCTATTTCAAATATCTTATGGTTATAATGGTGTTCAACAATGACCATTAACAGAGCACCATGACGCAGGCTATTTTTCTTAAAGCAGAGCAATTGCTTAGTGTGCCTATAGTTGGATGGTTTTACACACCTCAGCTCATTCATAGTGAGTAGCTGTATTATGTATAGATGGGATAGAGACTCTTTAATGACAAATTCTAAATATTTAATGACTTGGATCAAGGCCAAAAAAATAAAAAATAAGAAAAGTTGACGAGGACATCCATAGTAAACACCACTAAGTACTGACCAGGAGAGTGGTGACTTATTCGTTCTTCTGTTTCAAAAACTCTTCCCTCAGCCCTCATCAACACTGTCTGAGGTGCTGTCGAACCTATTGCTCCACACACATGCCTTCATTAATCTATCTCATGACCTCTCCTTCCTTTGTCTCATCAGGCCATGTCCACACTAAGAGAGGTGAAAACATGAAAATGCATATTTTTCCTCTGGTTTGATGTGTGTCCTCACAAGTGTCTGAGCACCATATCAAGATGCTAACTCCCCAAAGACGCATATCCCATGACTGATCATATACACAGAGGACCTACGGTGACTGCAGTCTACCTATGTCTCATGGAAACGCGGTTAACTGTCAACAATTCTGATGCAAAAGTCAGATTCACCACTGTGAGGGCTGACAGGGATGCTAAACTTTGCAATAAAAGCAAAGGTGGGTTACCTGCAGCATCCGTACACATCAGATGGTCTAGCCCAGGGCATGTGACTGGTAAGGAGATGAGAGCATTATCCATTGTTGGAGGACGCCATGGCAATGGGAACCACACAAGAAGGATGAAATCACAAATATGTAGAAAAATGCTTCTCCATGTTTTGTCTGTGTGACTGTATCTGCCAGTCCACACTACTTCAAACTAGTATTCAAACTAATATGCTGTCGGCTGCCTATCCAGAAATCTCTGTCATAGGGAATCAGATATGCCAGACCAGTGTGAATGCTAGGCCCAAACGTAGCTAAAAATTTTGCGTCTTTCCACCAAAATTAGTGTAGATGTGGCCTCAGATTTTTCCCTTCCATCTCCCATTCCTACCTCCTTCATTTGGTTGCCCTGCTCTTCTCTCTCATCAGCTTCCTCCAGCTTTCCTTTCCCATTAGTCAGTGATAGGGAACAATGCCCATTCATTATAACGTGGACAGGTGGCTAACCTAACCCTGAGGTCCTATCTTGCTAACATCACCCAGCCTACCACAGCTGTGCCTGAATAGGAAAGATGAAGATGGGTGTGTTAATCTGAGAGACTGTGTGTGTGTGTGTGTGTGTGTGTGTGTGTGTGTGTGTGTGTGTGTGTGTGTGCGTGTGTGTTTGTGTGTGAGTGTAACTTTGGGAAAACCCCAGTGGGAAACATGCTTAAAATAAAAGTCATGT
>OMLB01021041.1:0-27326 GCA_900302555.1 Myripristis jacobus
GTCGATGGCAGACTTGTTTTCTGCGTGGCTCTCAATGTCCTTGGAGAACCACTCGTTGAACTCTTCATGGGAATCAAACAACGTCGGCATGATGAAGTGGAGCAGGGCCCACAGCTGAGAGACGGCAATAACATAAAGTCATCAACAGCTCCATCTACATGCCAGCACACACACACACACACACAGACACACACACACACACACACACACACACACACACACACACACACACACACACACACACACACACACACACACACTCCTCACCTCAGCCATTGTGTTCTGGATGGGGGTCCCAGTGAGCAGCAGTCTGTTTCGACACTGGAACTGCAGGAGTATTTTCCACCGAACGCTGACAACACAGAGGGGAAATGGTTCATCTGCTGTGTCACATCAACTACTTACTGCAGATATTCAGTATGGTTTTAATGTCACTTATTACTGAGAGTGTGAGACCTGTCTGTATGTGGAAATGTTATGGGTGTGTGCAGCTAAATGCTCTTTTTTGCAAGCCAGTATGGGGTTTCAATGTCTTCTATTTGAAATGCCATGCTTTTTCCAGAATAAACACCTTGACTAGATTTGAAGAATTTGATCTGCATTTAATATTATGGTTGGGTATTGGACTGATAAATGGATCACAACAGCACAGACGGAAAAAGTATAAATTATACAACATATTAATGTAAACACACCCCTTATTATATAATAAACCAGGTGACAAGCTGACTCAGACCAATTTCATGCAACTCTATATCTAAAGATTATTCCTCAACACAACAAATATCACAACATGTGAAATTACAGTGGGGTCTACAATTAGATGAAATTTGTATTTTTATTGGGGCTGCACAATGATATTTTCCCCAACAGCCAAAGTCATTACATGATGGAGGAGCGAACGTGCTAGTGCTTTACCTGGTGCTGCTCTTGAGTGCCTGGGCCTCATCCAGAACCATATACTGCCACTTCACCCTCTGGAAGTACTTCACATCTTGGACCACAAGCTGGTAGCTGGTGATCACCACGTGGAAAGGTGCGTTCTGTGTGTAAAGGGTTTTCTGCACACAGATAATGGAGAGAGAGAGAGAGAGAGAGAGGAAGAGATGTAGCAAAGGATGACAAACACAAATATGTGCAATATTTTCACCGCACTGAGCATTTCAAAGCTGTGTTGTGCTACTACAATCTTTGTGATCCAAATCATCATCATCATTATTGTTATTACTCCTCCTTACCTGGCTCCAGAATTTCCTGATCACCTTGCGATCATGAGGATTCCCCCAGTATGGCAACACCTGAGGGACGAACAGTGAAATTTAAAACAAAGGGAAAGAGGAGGATAAGTTCTGCCAAAGCACCCATACACCATAATAGCCTAATTCATATTCACATTTTCCAAAAAATATGCATTAATCAGTGAAATGAATAAAGACTAGACTGATGCTTCTGGAGAAAAGCTTACCCATAGCATCATGTATCAATAACTGCTTTAATTGCTGATACGAGCTGTTGATGAAAAACGCGACATGAACACATTTTCACATCACTTTGTCACTCAACAGAAGACGAAGCTCCACTGTTTTGAGGTCAGTGCTTTGATGGAATGTTTTGAGCGTTCAGGACACTTATCATAAGATTGTATAGCAGAGCCTTTTCACACCACATTAGTAAAACAAACAAGAGATGATTTACTGTAAACCAGGACAGAAAATGGGCATAGTTAAGTGGTGAGCACATCAGTGACTGATGTATATTACGTCTGTGTGCATGCATGCGCACAGAATTTTGTCTTTTAGAAACCAGTTAACTCATGCAAAAAAAAAGTGCATCCAGTGAACAACCAAACTAGCACTGGACTATAAAAATTTCCCAGTACAATACTGCCCCCTAATGAAAAGTCCAATACCTGCATGCATCCCTGAGCACTTTATTCTTAAGTGAGAAACAATAGTGGCTTTCAGATGTTTGACAGCACCAATCAGTGGGAGGAGAGAAAAAGACTAGGGGGAGGGAGAGAGCAGCAGAAATGAGGATGCCAGGATTCCCAGAGGCATATTTGGTGCAGGTGTTTCCGCCGGTGCGCTCACTCAGCAGCGGTGTGGATTCTCACCTTGAATTTGGGCACAAAGCGGGTGAACTCCTGGTGCCAGTTGTTGAGTGTGGAAGCAGGAGAGATGATCAGGAATGGACCCCAGATGTTCTCCCTCTGTGCAGGAACATGAGAAAGATACATTGTCAGCTGTGTGTGTGTGTGTGTGTGAGCACCCAGAGACAGGAAACCCAGGAGGAACATGGCATGTGTTTTCCTGTAAGAGATAATTCAACACTCGAAAGCTTGCATTTCCCCTGAATTCCACTTCTCTCCCTTAGCAGTTATGAGACCCAAAGATCTAAAGAGCCAAAGAGGTCCACATCAGCTCGGCACAACAAAAGAAACCAGACAGGCCACCCATTCAATGAAATATTCCAACATCTGCCAAAAAAAGTACAGTGAGAAAGTGGGGACCCTTTAAAGGATGCAGGTGCACAGACAAGCTGGGGTGTTAAATGTTTTCCTATCTTACTCATGAAAGTAGAGACAATTGAACATTCTGAAAAGTTTTTTGGCAGTGTTCAGCGACTGAACTCCAGTGGCCTACTGCACTCTCTCACCTCTGCTAGGTGTGCCAACAGGGCGATACTCTGCACTGTCTTCCCCAGGCCCATCTCATCCGCCAGGATCCCATTGATGCCCTTTAAATGGAAGAGGCGCAAAAATGTCAATATGGTTAATTATGCATGTGAGATTATATAATCACATGACTGTTAGACAGGCAGACAAAGGGTTTCCTGAGCTGCCACGACAAAACAACACACAAAAAAATCCAGTCCTCTATTATATATGGCCCAAAGCCATGTTCAGCACAGTGTCCAACCACAACATACTGTATGCTGTTTAAAATGACAATGCAGCCAGTGGGGAGCACTCATTCTAGGAGCTTCCCACTGTGTAAGGTAATTCTTTCAACTTGATGTTTTTTACGGCTTTAACCCAGGTTAAAGCCATAAAATATGGCGTAAAATGCTGGTATAGATCTTCATTAGCAAGCGATAATGGGAACAATTTACCTCATGCCATTGCAAACCACAACTGCATTGCCATTCACCCTGCATTTGACTTACATTAGCTGACAAAAAGGATGATAATACAACTTTTCAAACACAATAAAAACTGAAATGGCAGATAGAAAATATCTGGCATGCATATTATTTGTTTAGGCATTTAAGACAGCCACTAGCACATTTATTAACATATTTCCTATGGTAAACTTAAGACAGATACTGTAGATGGATAAAGAGATACACATATTAACAGCCAGGTATGCAAAATGTTCACATCGTCTGTATTCATGACTGCACATCTAGAAAGACACAAACAGACTTCTCTCCACAGTGCAGAGATTCAGTCACCTGTTCATAGAGGTTGGCCAGCCAGTTCATGCCTTTGAGCTGGTAGCCCTTGAGCTTGCCATTGAAGATGGTGGGCTGAGGGATGTCTTCTCCTGCCTGGATGGATGGATTGGACAGGCTGTAGCTCTCTCCAAACCCAGAACCTGAGCCTGAGGCCGAACCGCCCGCTACATGCAGAGACGCACTGCGACTGTCCTTGGCCTCCTCATCAAACATTCGCGTCTACCGGAAAAGATTTGGCCATCAGCAAAGACTCAGGACAAGCGGGGATTGTGTGTGTGTGTGTGTGTGTGAACACTAACAAGTACTGTGTATGTAATGTGTGTGTGCACGGCACTGGCGGTGTGTCTGCCCTGCTCCATTTTATAATGATTGTGTAGCCTGTGTGTGTGTGTGTGTGTGTGTGTGTGTGCATGCGTGCATGCATGCATGCGTGTGTGTGAACTTACTCTCTCTTGGTGAATCTGGTAGGCCTCTCTGGCATTCCTCAGGGCCTGGGACTTATAGTATTCACTATCTGTAACAGCATAAAATTCAGGCGGGCATAAGCAAAGAATCCAGTTCAAACCCATCAACAATGACCTTACTGTGAAACATACAGTAATTATAGACAGTCCTGGGAGAACCGGTCTGTTTGACAGCCGTGTTGATTCAGTCAGTAAAAATTGTGACTAAAATAGTAAATCACTCAAATAACTACGATCACTTAAACTGACTAAAACACACTAAAAAAAACCTACATAAACTTCCTTGTAGTTTAGGTTGACAACAACATACATCAAACAAAACATCAACCACCAACCACTGGCCAAACTGGCTTTCCTAATGGCTGTCTCTTGCACGCAGCAATGGAATAACATTCCCTCAAATTCCTGCATCAAATATAGGCCTAACTACTCACAAAGTGGATTGTTAGAGGTAGAGTTCAATGAGTCATGTATAAGACAAGCAAACAATAAAATAATAAGCCTACAAAAAAACACAATGACTAACTTATGACTATATTAAGATTTGTCCAACTTAACAATAGCAAAAAAAAAAAATCAAAAATAAAATAATTAAAATGAGATTAGAACTATTAGTCACACTGTCCAAAAAAGAGTCTTTGACAGTTAATTTTGGAGGAGACAGTTTTGGATGGAGTTGTTCATCAGTCTTGTGAAGGGATTCAAATATAGCCTATAGAACTGCCCTGCTAACCTTGCAATAAAGACAAACAGATGATCAATAAAGTTTCACTGACTAACTGACTCTGTATCTAGTGACACTTCAGACTTATGAATGAGCTGCTCATACCGTAGTCCTCCTGTCCCATATTGACCATCACTCCACCCCCAATGTCAATCTGTCTCTGGGCCGCGGTGTCTTCCAGCTTCCTCAGAATTTCCTCCTGTGCTGCATCTCCTCCTGCACCCCCCATGCTGGCTTTACCACCCATGAAGTGAGCGTATAGTTCTGTCTGGGTGATGAGGAAGTTCAGTTTGCGCTGTTGACGCTTGGCCTGGGAAGGAGAGCAAAAGGAAAAATGACAAATGGTTACAATAATGTACATTTTGCCAGAGAAAACGCTGTTATAATGTGGCCAGACAGCAGTGTCCTAGCCACCTACCTCTCTCATCTCCTCATCCAGTTTGCGCTGCTCCAGAGCCTCTTTCTCTGCCCTCTTCCTGTGCTCCTTCTCCACCTTGTCGTACTTCTTCCAATACAGCATCATCTCCTTGGTGAGGCGGCGGGCGCGGGGTAACGTCTCCTTACAGTTCTTCTGGGCCTGGATAGCCGCTCGCCGCACTTCACGCATACACTGGTGAGCCAACTGGGGCAGAAAAACAAACACATGAGAGCTTACATGTCATATAATAAGAGGACAATACGCTACATCAGCAGTCAGTCTGCTCCTAAACCTACTGTACTGTCATCAGCTCCTCAAACTTTTGGCCTCTTAAAAGTCAGATCCCTGTCCAATAAGTCGGATGTTTCAGCAACTTTATTGCCTCCAACAGTCTGGACTTTTTATGGCTACTTAGACTTGGCTCACTCCTGAGGATCCTGTCTCATTAACTGAGGCTATCCCCTGCAAATTTTTTTCTAACTTTTACCTTCCCCGGCTCTTGGGCAGGGCTGGTGGCATTGAAATTATGCTCTCGTTTCATTTGTTCATTTTAATTCCTCTGAAGAAGTTACTGGGCAAGTTCCCTACTTTGCATCCTTTTATGCAGGCCTCTTAAGCTTAATGGAAAAATTCATGAAGTCTCTGAACTCCTCTCTCTTGTTATGATGTATGACAGAACACTTATCCTTGGTGTTTTTTGCATTCTGTTGTCCCTAAAATCCTCTCTCTTGTGAATTGCTGCATGTTATCAAGTCTTTCAATCTATCCAAAATAGTCAAACATGCAACAAATTCTAAAGGCCATACTTTGGATTTGTTGTTCACAAATGTTTTTGCCTCTAAACATTTGAAATTTGGCATTGATATTTATGTGTCAGATCATAAAGCCATGGTTTTAAATATTCCTTGACCTATCCCAAACCTAAGCTCTGTGCTACTGTCCACTCTCAAGTTCTGATTTTGTAACTAAATTCTGTGAAGCCTTCTCCAACAACTTAACCTGAAAAGCTGCAGGCATTCAGAGGGGCGGTAGGTTACAAGTGTACCTGATATTTTGAAAAGTTGTATGGTCAACTAACAAAATGCAGCTAAAGGGGAAGAGTCACAATATTTCTCCAAATCTTTACACAATCAATGCTGAACCTAATCCTCAACTGTGTGTGGATTTCTTTTTATTCTTTTGTTAAAAAGGTGGAGATCACAAAGATCATATATCATTTCTGATACGTGACCTCTCCATGTCCTGTTTTAACTTTGCTGTGCTGACCCAATTTCAACCCATCTCCCTCCCAGTTCTCGAGACTACTGTTTCACAAATCCTCTTCCTCTTCTTCCTATCTCGATATCATTCCCTCTAAACTTTTAAAGGAAACTCTGCCCACCGTTAGTCCTTGCGTTTTATCAATTATTAACTGCTCCCTGGTCACTGGGAGTTTCCTTCGTGTTTTAAACATGCATTTGTACAGCCCTTACTTAAGAAAGCTAATCAAGATCCTCCCTCCTTGATGCACCTTTGTTTTTCTTTGGCTGGACTATTGCAACACCCTCTATGCAGGTGTCAGTCAGGTCTCTCTTTATTTATGTATTTTATTTTTGTGTTGTGGTTTTGCTCACTATGTCACAATAAAGCTACAGTTTACTCTCTCATCTCTAATTAGTGTCCAAAAGTAAACTGTCAACTGAAATATTTGCCAGCATATTTAAGACACTTGCTTTCAAACTGTTTCAATACAAATGAAAGAGTAGAGCATGTTTTCCAAAAGCTATTTTAACAGTCTTTCAGAATAAAAGCCTTAAAATTTATAACCACAGCTTCACTTTTATAGAGGGGACTACATATGTAAAACTAACATACCAGGCTGATATTCCTGACTTACCTTTTTAGCATTGGTCAATACAAGGTTCTTGGCAGAGGTTTTCTGCTTGAAAGACTGCAAAATGGATATGAAAAGGACAGTTAAGGACAAATAGATGACAAATACACATGGGAAAATGTAATGACAACTTCCCAAAAACAGAAAACACACAGCCATAGCTAGTGATCTTAATTTTTGTCCATGTACTCATTGCTGTCATGCATATTAACCTTGGGGATTTCTTTCTTGGCAATGGTGAGCCAAACTTTGCGTCGCCGTGCGTTGAGTTGCTCAATGGTCAGGTGTTTCTTCTTCACCATGGGTAGTGGAGGATCATGGGAAAACTTGGCAAAGATCTTAGTGACATAAGGACGACCCTCGTCCAGAAACTCCCCCTCTCCTCGTTTCTTCTTCTTCTTCACCTTTTTTAGTTTGGCTGAAAGAAAAAGCAAAGCACACAAAGAGTGGATTTGAAATCTTGTCAACATCTTGTCCAGTAATTACCCAGCTCTTTGCAGCTCTAAAATGTTTATGACTCCATGAGTTTTCAGCTATTTTTGTTTCTCTTTTACCCTTGAATTTCTTCTCATCTTTGATTTTCTTTTTCTTCGGCCCCAGTAAGTGGCGCTGTTGCTCATAAAAGGGGTCATGAGTGGACAGGAGTCCAGTGCTGTAGTACTGGTACTGGTGGAGCTATAAGAGAGAAACACACAGAAGGAATTGCGATGATGTCACTGAAAGTACAAATGTATATGTACGTGTGTGTGTGTGTGTGTGTGTGCGTGTGTGTGTGTGTGTGTGTGTGTGTGCGTGCGTACCTCCCGGTCAGAGTGGAACTTGCTCTGATGCAGCCTGGTATATCTGTGTAGCCTCAGCATGTCATGCAGCTCCTCCCGAGACAAAACGAAGTCAGAGTCATCAGAGTCTGTGTCTGACTCCGTGGTGTCATCACTCAACAGGATACTCTACAGGAGAGATGGGAGCAACATGCGTAAAAGGAGTGCATGATAAATGGTGTGTGAAAAAAGGAGGAAGGTGAACAAAACAGTGATGCATGAGGTGAATAAAAAGGTGCAGGGGGACTGAGGTTGGCAGTACATGAAAAAACTTTTTGGCCTCATTCCCATCTTATAAAACAATTCTGGGGGGAAATACCTTGAGCCACTTCCTGTTCTTCTTCACCTTGGAGAAATTGTAGAGGCTGCTTTTATCTGCCTTTTGGTCTGTGGAATTAAAAAGGAGAAAAAGTAATTATATTTGTATGGGATGTCGATTCACAGAAAATGTGCTTAATGCAACTTTCACTACCAATTATAAGTCAAATACAGGATGGTTTTACTTCAGTGTAGACCGATCTCCAACAGCCTAGAAACACAATTCGAACTGTTTGGCAGTCATATAGTTTAAGTGCTTGCAGTAAAAGCTCAGTCGATACCAAGGAATCCAAAAATAAAAACAAAAACGCAGCAAACAGTGGAGTGACAGTTTCTGCACAGGGAAGTGTCATCCTGTGATTACAAATGAGCGCTTTAAATGGGAGAATGAACAAAAGACACCACAGGGTAAACAGAGGAGTCCAGAGGGTGATGTCCCATAACTGCTCACTGAATCCTTCATACGGTGTCTTACCTTTGCCTTGCAGCAGAACCCCGTTGAGGGGCTTGCCCTCTGCCAACCCATCCCCTGGTTCACATGGCTCATCTTTTACTGTCAAAGCTGTGTGTCGATTGGAGGGCTCCAGGGAGAGCCCCTCCCCCAGAGCACCATCGCTGTCATCACTGTCATCACTAGGACATGAAAAATACGGAGCGGTAAGCCCACCATATCCCTGAAACCTCCCACATATGTCCAGTGTTTTCTCCTGAGATGTGTCCTGTAGTGTAACACCTACAGCAATGCAAAGGGGGGCTAATGTGGTGACATACAATACAAGTGCTAATCTGGACAGAGTCTCAAGCAAATGACAAGGCAGGTGGCAAAGGCACTACGTCGGCGGGCAGATTTCCTCCTTTAGGTAGTCAAATTGTTATGTGCTTATATAATACCTCCTATGTCTATGGTAAGGATGGAACATTCCTGTGACACACTGTAGTGTTTCTATTTTAAAATTAAGTTATAGTGTTGCTCGGCCTGCATTCTAAAAACAGAAATTACAATTACATTTAAATACAACTAGTCATATATTATAGTATAAACATAAAAATAAGAGACATTTTTAAAAACGCTAAACCTACTTTAACTGATTGTGGACTGGGCCAAGGAGTAAACAAGGGATTCCAAACCATAAATATCCCCTCGTCCCCAAAGCACCCTCTGCCTGCACCTGGTTATGTCTCTGTTGAAGATGGTGGCTGTCTGGCGCAGGAAGCTGTCCAACCTCAGGGATCTCTCCAAGCGCTGCAGGTAAAGAGGTTTGGCCAGGCCAGAGCTCCCAGATGCCCCGACCTCTAGCCGCCCCTGCCCTGACGCCATGCGGCACAGGCACCTCCGCCCAAGCGGGGCAGGAACTCTTACTGAGAGAATTAAAGATGACAAAGAAGGCTGGTTTGAGTTTTGAATGCAGGAAAGACCTGAGAATCTGTGTTGTTTTATTATAATTCAGTTAAATCAGAGGGGGGAGAATACAGGATGGGACACCATTTCAAGATGCTCTTTTTCTGCATCTTGACATCTAGGCTTACAGTGTGGTACACAGAACTTAGTCCATTGAAAAGAAAATGGAGTGGACCTACCTTCTCAGTAAGGAATGTCATATTTCTTGATTCCAAGACTAGCAGACAAAAGAAGTGATAAAGGCCTACAAGAGGAAGAAATCAAGCCTCCAGTCACTCTATCATATCCAACATGAGTATAAAAATTAAGAATAAGATAAGATTCTACAGAAGCTTGTATTCTTTTACATATTATAATTACTGCAGTGTAGTCATGTTTATTTATAGGACTGGGTTATAATTTCATTGCGTTACACTGACACTGTAAGTGTGCGCTTTCCAATATGGTACTCACTGACAATCTTCCTTGTTTGTGCAATTATCACATTATTTTTTCTCTTTCTTTTTCTTTGCATATGACAGAACTGAGAGAAGAGAGCTGCCAACTATTGTAAGCATATACATGGACATTCAACTCGTGTTTAGTATTTGCACCTATGTATATTAAGTAAATATTTGGTTCCCTGAATCACGCTGGCTCCTTTCAGTTCTCATTTTTTCAAAGTGTGTCAGCTTTTTCCCCATCTGTTATGATAAGGTATAGCCTTTTTACACCTTTCCCCCCACATAATAACCTTTAATGCTTTGCACAGCTTGGATTGATACAATCATAACACTGCACAATGTTTTTTTTTAATGTTATGATTTCCTCATACCAACTTCAAGCTTCACTGTGGTGCTATCATGACAGTCAAATGTATATTTCACTTATCAATGAGCAGGTAAGATTTTTTAGCAGTGTCCACTTCATGTTCAACTTAGTCATGGTTGTGTAGGGTTAATGAATACTACCACTGGGATAACTGCATTCACTTGAGGGAGAGCAAGTTCATTGCCAAGCCTGTGACAGGATGACAACCCACTAAGTTACAGCCAAGCAAGAGTTTGCTCCACTTGTAAAACACGCAGCTAGGAAACAGCCCCGAGTTATAATCCTACATCACATTACGTTCCCGGGATATCGTGTCCTGATGACAAGCCAAACCGAGCTAGCGTTAGCCCGCTACGCTTTGGCTTGGTGCCGCTTACGAGCTGCATGTCAAAATGCTAAGCTAACATTAGCCTGTAAGCTAACGACCGTTAGCTAATTTAGTGTGTGCACACACTGCACTGCCCCCGATCAATGATAGCGAGGGGTCAAGGTGCTCGTATACACACATTGGCAGTTCACTGGCTTAAGTAAACCACCCCGCACATACTGAACGGCTTTGGTCATTTTTAATTCTTTCGCAAGCCCTTGTTACTGTATAGCCGCCAAGCTATCGTGTCTAATTTAGCTTTTTCATCATTAGCTTATCGAGTATTTGCACCGCCGTCCCCTCGCACCATTAATATGAAGTATTCAAATAGGGTCTGTCTCTTTAAGGCCACCACCTCCTAGCCTTAACACTGTATTAAGATATGATATGAGTGTAATTATCATTTTAGCTGGCTAGTCGTGATGCTGCGAAGGTAAGGCCCCTAAGCCCGAGCCTCTCGTACCCTTGTTTCGGAAACGCGTGGGGGACTCGGTTGCCTGGTGAATGATCCCCATGTTTTAATTCTTTCTCCCTCCCGGCCATCTTCCCCCCATTGCTCCCTCGCCATAACAACCGCTAAGGAGTCTCTCACCTTGGCCCCGTGTCCCCCTTTTTGTCTCTCTCGTTGCTGCTGCCGACTCTCAGTTCTCTGACTCCAAAATGGCGGTTTGAAGCGCCGACTGAGTCTGTGAGCTTTGAGTCGACAGCAGCAGAGAGGCGGCCACTTTCTGTTACTGAGAGAGCAGAGACACGACGCCATGGCGAGGATACAGCAAGGAACAGGCGTCTTAATCAACTGCAGATAGAAGGACGCTCGCCTGTAAAGGCCCTCAGGGAAATTTGTGTGATTAGGAATCAACACAGTATCTTTCTTTGATAAACGTTTCTATGTGTACACCCTATATACCTTAATAAAGCCAATACGCGCAATTAATAAACATTAATCGACGATTTCCCGATTTCGATTGATAGGGTCTAGTCTCTACGAAGATTACCGAGCTACGTCCTACGTCATCCAAAGGGAACTCCGTTTTAGGTAAGGTGAGCTAGTTAAATCTGTGTATGTTGAACATCAGCTTGATGCAGTGTATTTATTATTCACAGAAACAGCGTTACAGATACATGATAATTAAAAGAATCTTTAATTGTAGGTATCTAGGAAATACATGTATGGTTTAAGTAGGCGTATTTGTTTTAACTGGCATTTGTAGCAGTAATAAGGTGATAAAATTGGGGAATTCTGTTCACTTTCCTCTTCCCACAAAAACTAAACTTTAAAATATTATCATGTTGTAATAGACAAAGTAGGCAAGATATTGCTTTATCGCATGTGCTGAAAAAAAACCCTGCCTTGTATGTATTACATTTTGACAGTATGTTATGAGTGTGGGATCCATGCAAATGATAGACAAATTGTTTATTAAATATTTATTACACCATCAATGACAACAGCCATGAGAACAATCATAAATGTGCAATAACAGAGTTGCAAAACAATATATGAAGTACTAGTTTGTTAGGGTCGGGCTGATTTGCTTGTTAGATGCTGAATAGGAAGAGGCCAAGTTCAGAGGCTGGACTCGGCTGGGAAACACAGATGCTGTCTGAGAGCAGCTCAAGCTTTTACCAGATGAGACAAGTGCATGACTTAGTTGACAATACAGTGATATAGTGCAGCTGTATCTGATCCTAGTTTCTGGATCTTTCTCTACCATCATCAGTAGGGTGTTGGGTATCAGGCACATACACGTACTGTACAGGCCTAGCATTATTTCACATTACCTCATCCCATTTTCTTCATTACAATGTCCGCAATACTACAAATAGTTATTTTAAGGCTGCTTCTCGCTAGATGATCCCATATACGGTGCAGAGGTCTTCAGATCAGCCTCACATACTGTCAACAGAATATAACAAGCATACTCTGTAGAAATCAAATGAAGCTGATACAGGTTCAGGCAGTAGGCATTGTCAACAGCAAGCTGAATCTCTGCCACCTGTGAATGGGTGAGGAAGCCAAACTGGTTGTGAGAATAGTTTCACACAGTAGGTTTCCGTATGTCCATCCATTCACTGAGCGATGAGAGGCCTCGTTCATAGCCAGCTGGACTTCTCCTCCTCAAACTTCTGAGGATCAATGAACGGCTTGTCGATGGACTTGATCATCAGTTCGCCGCAGTACACGCACTCACACGCGATGATGTCGTCAATGTCCGACTTTATCTGCTCGCGGCTGACGCCTGCGCTGCCCTTGCCCAGACTGGAGGAGTCGCTGTCCTCTTTGGGCGCCGGGCGGTGACGGGACTTGGAGGACTGTGTGGCTGCAGCCAGCTTCTTCTGCAGCTCCTCCAGACGACTCTGCTTGTACGTCGACAGGTGGGGGGTCACCTCCTAGACGGTCAAGAAATGGGAACACATTGGAATGTTATCCCCATGATCGGAGGATTACCTGCTTTGGTGTCTTGGGAAGTAAACATATTTTAATCAGGTTTCGCAAGCTTATATTTCTTGATAAGGTGATTGCTAAAATAAAACTGAACCATATTTAAGAAAAGGCAAAAAAGCATAACCTCTCATGCACATTGCAGCACACAGTACACAGCACTGACTTGTCATTAGCACTGTTATTTACTCATTAGTAAGCATGAACTGATATCAGTACTCAGATAATGAACTGACATAGGTTACGATAGGTCATTAGTAGGAGAGATTTTTGCCAATAAAAAATATTGCAAAATATTTTTCATGTCAGAATACAAAAAAGTAAACACTGCAGCCCTACTGAGTTACCTGAAGCAGACAGTCATAGTGGAACATGTGTCCACACAGGAACAGATAGAAGGGCCTGTTAAGCAAGGGGAAGTCACAACCAGCACACTTCTCCTGGGACTCCACCACGCCATACTTGTTCCTCATTTCCTGGATGTCCTCTCGGATGCGCTTGGCACTCTCCGTGGCCTCCTCCATCTCCTGCTTCAGCTCCTCAATGTGCTGGTTGTACTCTTCCAGGGAGCTGCAGATGGCCTCCTGAGACACAGAGAGCAACACAAGAACTGTACTGATTTGCAGCAGTGACTTTCTGTATTAAGTACTACATGCTGTGTGTCTTTCAAATGACCATACATTGAGCATTTTTTTACCCATCTTTACTTCATGAATTAAGTAGACAAAATAAGTGATATCAGTGTTCAACGTATCAATTTTGTACATTCAATGTATGTGCTTTTTTTTTTTAAATTCATTTCTAATAACAAAAAAGGAATCAGGGTGTTAACCTTAAAATGGTCAATGGTGACAAAATCGGGGAAGAATGGCAGGATGTCTTCAATCTTGAGCAGGTTGCAGCTGGACAGACAGTTCATGGCTTTTTTCACATCTTTTTCCTCTTGCACCACATGACGGGCAATCTTCAGCCACAGCTTTTTCCTCAGCTCTTCATCGTCCTCAGGCAGATCGGCACATGACTTGGCCAAATCCACGTCCACCTTTGGTTGATAGATGTGAATACAAGAGCGAATGGCATGTGTTAATATATAGATAAAAATGACTACTCCATTTTAATTAAAACTTTGACAACAATTAGAAAAATAATCCCACTTTAATCAACAGAGATTTAATATACATGTGATCAGGATGTGTAATGCAAATATAAAGTATTTAATCACATGCAATCCTGTCCCCAAAAACACATTTTACTTACTTGCAAAGCAAGATCCACTGCCTCCTCATAGAGTTCCATAATCTTATAGACCAGGACACAGGCCTGGAGGTAGCCATGTTCTGCACATAGTCTGAGGGCGTACTTCAAGTCATAGTGGATCTCTGAGGCGTGGGTTCCTGCCTGCTCCAGATACCACAGCAGAGAGTCTGGTTTGTACTTGGCATAGAGAGACAGTAGGTAGTTATGGATGGCCTCCTCTGTCACTGTCAGCTGGTACACACAGAACTCCATGTAGCGGATTGTCTCGCTGATCTGCTGGGTGCTGCCCATCTCACTGTAGTTCATCAGGGCCGGGATGAGCTTCTTTGGATCGAGCCGCTTGCCCATCTGAATCCAGGCATCCACCACTTTTTTGGGGATATGCTGCATGAGTACAGGGGAGAACTTGTAAAACAGTTTCTCGTCACAGTGCTTGGACAGCACATCCAGAGCGGCGCTGTAGTCGTCATGCTGGCAGTGGTGGGATATGACCCTCTCGTAGTCCTGCATGATGACTGAGAAGTAAACCATGTCGTCCACATTGCCGTGGCTGGCCAGAAGGTCATAGATGGTGGTGCGGTTGTTGAACAGGCACTCTTTGTGCTTGGAGCTGCTGAGGAAGTGGCGGAACTCTTCCTGGGTTTCCCTGAAGATCGCAGTGTTACCATCAACCTCAAGCTGACCCAGCCGGTTCAGGTAGAGCTCTGCTAGCCACGTGACCAGCAAGGTGATCTGCGTTCTCTCGCTTGGCTTCAAATTGTTCAATTTCTTCAGTAAGAACTCCTTCAGGGCTTCCTCTTGTTTGGCTTCGATGAACTTTAACGCTATCTCCTCAAAGTAGTTCTGCGTCAGCGCATAGCACTTGGCACTCTCTAGGTATCGCTTATTCTGGAAGCAGTGCTCAGCCTCCTTGGCCAGCACCATGTCCATGCACTCGGGCCGGTCGCGGCAGTACTCCTTGGCCAGATCAAATTTATTCATGCTCATGTACATCTGCCAGACATCCCGGGCCTCACGCTGGATGTGGTATCGGAAGACCGCCCGCTCAGTGTAGATCCAGACCAAGCCACCAACTGGGTCCTTGATCATCTTCTTGAGGGTGCCAAACTTGTCTGGGAACACATCCTCGTAGACCACCTGTCCATTCAGGGTGCAGATGGCTTTGACTCGGTCAGGAAGCAACAGCAAGAAGTGGAACTGTGTCAGCACGATGGAAATGGGCTTATTAAAAGTGAGGTCTATGTCGGGGGTGTACTCCCATACCTGATGAAAGGAGACAGAAAAAAGGAAAAGAAAAATGAGAAATTAAGGGAAATATAAAGACGGAGAGATAAAGGTGAATCTAAAGAAAATATATGTATCAGTAATGACAGCATTGGGGGAAAATATTGCAGTGCTGAGTATGACATCAATTAGATGTTTACCTGCACATCACTGAGCAGGGAATCGGGCCTGACATAGTCCAGCTGACCATAGAGAACTCCATTACCCATCATCCACGCAAAGGCTTTGGGGCTGGAGCGAAGCTTGGAGGTATAAAAGGTGATTTCACTGTAGCCCATGTTGGCTGGGAACTCCTGGAAGCTGGGCAGCAGGTCCTGGTTCTGGGTGAAGATGGAGCTGAAGCCTTGCTGCTCGGAGCCCTCAGCCACCTTACCCACGAACTGGAACAGGCGCTTGCGGGTGGTGGCGATAATGAAGTACTTGTTCTCCAGGCCTCGCTCGACCTCCAGGCAGCAGACGGGTGCTGGCTTCCCATCTTCCTCCAGAGAGTGGACCTGCATCAGGAACAGAGGAATCACTCAGTCACATGTCCAAATGATAGCAACACCCATCCACCTAAACCACTACACCTTTGACATCTGCACTCACCACAATTGTACTCTGACTATATATTGCTATAGACTCACAACAATATATTTATACTGTATATATAGTTATATAATACATTTCATACTTCACATTTGTATATTTTATATTCTATATCTCCTATTTTTCAGTTTGTATTTTGTGCTGCTATTCATTTTTATTCTGCTAATTTTATGCATCTTCGTCATTCGTCATTCATTATCTGCCATCACCATTTTTTCATTCTTCTACTCATTCAATATTTTTATTTTCATATTTTGTGTATACCATTCTAAGTTGTTATGTGGCATTGTATTTGTGTTGCTGCTATGGCAAAGAATTTTCTGCACAGGAATTAATACCTTTCTTTCTTTCTTTCTTTCTTTCTTTCTTCCCATCTATCTATCTTTCTATGAAATGTAGGCACATTAAAAAAAAATTGCATTTTCTAGTGCACCTGAGCTGTTAACGGATTGCATATGGTAGTATGGACAAATTTGAAAGTACTATGAAATAACGTATGCATATGCAACAAGTGCATTTAGGACAAAATGCTGCAAATCAAACATGAAAATGAGATATTTTTTGTATTCTCTTATTCTTATTAGTAGGACAGTCAAAAATATCTTTCTGAACATGAACAACTCTCAGCTAGAGTCAAACAGCTAAGAATAAACTCAGTGATGTCATCAAAATGTTAAAATCCCAGATCCATTATTCTCTGTGGCTGGCAGACTGATGGGAGCATGAGCTTTATTTGAATCATAATGTTATTATATCCACATTTATATCCACATGAGACCTTGCCACCTTTACTTCTTTATCAAACTATTCACTCTGTAATAAACATCACAAACACTGATCACCGCCATAGACACTGGAAATAACATGTATGAATCCTCCTCATTCAAAAAGGAACGTATCAGCCTCGTTCTGCTACTCTCTGACCTGTCTGAAATATTGGTCTGGATTGGTGTTGAACAGGCTGCCCTCAGTTGCAGAGATCTCAGCCTCAAAGATGATTCCTTGACTGGTGCCAACCAAGATGGGCCCTGTACTGGTCTCGCTGCCCAGCAACTTGTTCCAGCCTACGCTCTCGATGAGGTGGCCTCGCCAGCGGGACAGGCTGCGGACCTTCTGGGTGTTCCTATTAAGATACAGACACTCACTGGTGCTCAGGCTGATCAGCAGATGGGAGCCTGCGATGAGAAAATAAGCAGAGTATGGATGGTGTTGTTAGTAGGTCATTATCATGCCACTGGGACGGCAATCATCAATTATGTAACAGTATCATGGATGGAAATTGAGGGTTTTGGGCACTGGAGTGGCTGCCATGTCCAACACGTTTCCACTGGTCACATAAAAAATGCTGGCTTGAAGATAATTTTGTATTAATCCAAGCTAAGAAGCACTGGCCATGAGTTTGGAGGCTGTTCTATTCCCATCTGTCAGTTTAAACTCTAAGTTACCACTGAATACCCAATCACGTCCTATGGTACAAGAGAGAAATATCCCCCTCACAAGAACTTTGAAATTACTATTTGAACGCTTAAATATATACAACTCCATGCAGAATAGACAAGCACACATTAAAACCAAATGTTGAGAGCTTTGGGTAAATCAAATTAAATCAGCGCATAATGGCACAGCACATGATAGACTTACCATATTTTCACATTACAACTAATTTCCACATGAAAATCTGAATCAGCTGACACTTTAATGATAAGGCTGCTCTCACCTGTGGGGTCCAAGAACAGTTTATACACTTTAGTGTCATCTTTCCTTCCCAGTTCAATCTGGTTAGGCTGATCTGGTTTGGCCAGGTCAATCCTGAGTAGAAAACAGAGTAGAATAGAATAGAACACAGCCGTCAAATAAGTGTTATGTATAGGTAATTAACATGGGACATCAGACAACATATCATCACAACTGAGGGATGGCCATCAAATACCTAATCCACTGTCTGCAGCCATGCAAAGTGACTATTAATATAGGGAAGTGCTCATGATGGTGTCACTCACCTCAAAAGTGTGTCCTTTCCCAGGCTCATGCATAGTTGATTGTTACAGACTGCAAAGTGGTTGATCTTCTCAGGCGGTGAAAAATCGATCCTTTGCTTATTGAATATCGGCTTCTCCTCCTCAAGTCTCACATTCACAAAGCCTGGGGAACAAGCCCAAGTCAGTAAAAGCAGTACTACAACAGCATTACCTGCATCTGGGCTTCGAGCTTTTATTGATAATTTGATGAAAGTACATCATCCCGGATCACATGAAACACCCCCTGTGGAGGAGGGCCGTGGCTCCCCGACCTACCTGAGTGTGTTATCCCGATGTTAGCGGCTGACAGGCGGCTGTGTTGCTGTGCATGCTGCCGGGTGTTTTGCGAGTCCTCATATTCATCAAGAATCGAGGCCATGGCTTAATGTACCTACAGTATATCACGGAGAATACTTGCAAAAACAAACGGCCTGTAAACAGAGACCTAGCAAGAAATCCTACAATGGCATGACGTTAGCTAAGCTGCTGTAGCTAACACTTTCCACCCGTAAAGGGGCTCACCAACGCGTCTCATCTGCCTGCATGTATATACCTAACAGGGAATATACCGAAGATGAGACTTTACGTTGCAGCGAAAGGGTAAGAATACATAATATTTAAACAAAATATCCAAGACATGCACACACAACTAGCTTAACTTCCGAGTACACAGCACAGACGGTTGGCTGACACACACGCACACACACACACAGTCAGGTGACGGGCTGGGAATCATGTGATCAAAATTAGTGTAGTGATGAATCTGTGACACAAGAGGGCGCAGTTCGGCCAAAATTACTTCGAGGCTTGTGCAAGGGGATAAACTGATTGCGAATAAACGCACTGTGTTCTACTGTCTCAGCTGCTGTCTCATATTATTATTATTTTAATCAATGATTGTAACATTGTTTTATGCATGAGTTTCGTTTATTTCTGTTGGAATTTTTGTGGATTTCTTACAAACGTGGATTTTCATTGACAATCAGGGCGGACTGTTTGGTGATTTCCCCAAATAAAGCAAAATATCACCCTTTCATTGTTACATGCATGTTGTCAGTCTGTCTTATCTTATCTTATCCTGGCCATTTCAGTGGTTGACAGCCAGCTGCACAGTTTGTCTTCGGTGGGCGGGGCTATGCAAATCACAACCTGTCGGACGGAAAGTTGGCTAAAAACCCTCATGTCTCCTCTGTCGTCATTCAGAAAACTGCCAGCCAGGGGATGTGAGTACGGAGAGCTTTAGTCCAGCCTCACCCAGCTCCGACAAGAGGGACATCCGCAGTTTAGAAGTTTAATGTGCGTCTCGACATGCCACCTCACATGGATTATTTCTACCACGAGTCCCGTGTCCCTTCCGCTTGCGGGCTGACCCAGGAGGACGAGCTGGACCCCGGGGCCATCAGCTGCATGCTGGTCGGGGATGGAGCGGTCGGCAAGACCAGCATGATAGTCAGCTACACGTCCAATGGATACCCAGCGGAATACAGACAGACAGGCTTTGACGTCTTCTCCGGTGAGCACATACACAGCTGTTTGTTTGTGTGGTGGAATATTATCACCAATCTGAATATACGTTGTTGGTTTTTTTATTTCTAAATAAGAAAATGAATACATGCCAACGTTATATGCGTGGCATCAGTCTGAGTTTATTTACATGGAGACAAAATCTGAGCTTGAGAAAACATAATAAAAATAGTGGTGGATTTGCTTATGATGACCTGTCTGTTTACTCTCTTTTTACACTCTTTACACTCTTTTTTTTTTTTTTTTTATAAATAGTTCACTCCTTATAACTCATTTCCATAGATGGGACTGAAAAAAATAGGCTACTCTGAAAAGATCTCTGAAAAGTGTGTTAAATTAATAATTTGATTTCATTACTATGAAGCCTATCAGTGATTACCAATACAGCAACACTGGTAACTAGTGAATGTATTTAAATAGGGATAAACTCACTGTATGACTCATTTTTCCAACAGGTCAGGTCCAAGTAGAAGGGGCTCCTGTCAAAGTTCAGCTACTGGACACTGCTGGACAGGTAAGAATATCTTTTTTTTTTTTTTTTTTTTAATTCCTAGATACTACAATATTTTTAAATCTTTTTTTTTTCAGTATGTTTTTAATAAATATCCATGGAGAGTCTGTGATTGTGTTGTAATAGGCTGATTATAACATCAAACTATCATTAGGATCATAATGTTGTGGTTAAAAGTTTTGAGGGTGGGATAGCAAAGTTACAAATGTGCTGAATGTGACTGAGATAATGATGATAATGTGATATTTCAGTGAGTCAGTGGCTTTCATTCAAGTCCTTGATCATGTCTTCAGATTCCCACAGTGTGCACAGTTTAAATAAGGCTAACCCATGCTTTCTCTCTTCATAATGAATTTCAGGAGGAGTTTGATGAATTCCGGGCCCTGTCCTACGCGCACACAGATGTTTTCCTCCTGTGCTTCAGCATGGTGAACCCCACTTCATTTCAAAACATCACCAAGAAGTGGGTTCCAGAGATCCGGGCCCACAACCCCTCTTCACCCATCGTCCTCGTAGGGACTCAGTCGGACCTCTTACTGGACGTTAAAGTCCTGATCAACCTGGACCGCTCCAAGGTCAAGCCAGTCCTCAGCTCGCGGGCGCGGGGCATGGCTGACAAGATCAGGGCTGCAGACTACATAGAGTGTTCCTCTCTCACCCAGAAGAACCTAAAGGAGGCGTTTGATGCCGCTATCTTTGCCGCCATCAAGCACAAAGCCCGCAAGGCTAAGAAGAGGAGGTTCTCTGACAGGCGAACCAAAGCTTTCTCCAGGTGCAGCTGGAAGAAGTTCTTCTGCTTCATCTGAACTCTGTGAAGTGACTACTTAACCCTGTGGGTTATGGACAAAACCTATAAGAGAACCAGCCTTTGCTTTTCACTCGATGTCACAGCTCCATTTGTGGCAGTTGCAAGCGTTTGACTTGATAATGTCTGCGATGCAAAATGGCATAAGGGAAGCGACACATGGAGACAGCAGAGCGGATTCTGGGGAATTATCTCTCAGCCTCAGATGTTGTCAGATACATCGAGGATTATGTTATGTTCACATGCCTGTAGCTTCATGCCAGCAGAGGAAGCAAAGTCTTTATATCAAAAATGAAAGTATGCATCTGCTCTCATGTAAATGCATCACTGGTCAGGCAGTTGGGAGGAACTGAACTGAGGCCTTGTAGGAGAGACTGTTTCATGCTACGAACATATTAAACACCCTGCTAGAGAGGGAGAAGACACACAGTCATGTAAATGCAATGAATTTGCATGGTCTGGTTTGCTACCCACGGTAGCCTTTAGCATTGAGTGTGAAAGAGAAAGAGTTAGGGCTGTGTTTGCCAAAGGCAGAGAGTGGGCTGAACCAAAAAAGGCGTTAGCCATATCTCTATTGTACTCCTTGCTGCCTGGCTGCACCAACCTATTTATATGCAGCAGCTGAAGGTTCGAGTCAGTGCGAGGTGCCAAAGTGTTACCTGTGTGTGAAAGCTTTCCCGGTCATTGTATATGAGCTGTTATTATCTTGTCATTGACTCAATCAGTCAACTGACAACATTAGCAAATCTAACATTCAGTTTTAACAGTAATTTTATCAGCTGACCTAACATTCATGAAAAAAGGGTGATTAGGTATTTAGTGGCAAATCAGAAACAAATGTGTTCCCTTGGTGTGATTACTCTCGAACCTGTTTGTAAATCCCCTTGCCTAAGGTGAAAGGGTGCAGGGCAGCATTAACCTTTGCCTTTTCATCACCCTCTCCTGGCAATCTGCATCTGTAAAAGCAAGCACTGCTGGATACTTGAGTTCCAGCCCGTGAACCTCTCACCGCCACCATCAGCCTGACACATTGCTGTTTTTGTAGCCTCTCTTTGTTTGTATGCTCAATACACTCCAACCCATCTCCTCAATCACTTGCTGCTTCATAGGGTGTACAGTTAGAGGAAGCTCTATAACCTCTGCTTGAATGTAAGCATACACTTTTAATAGCCTTGGTGCCAGTGGCATTTGTGTAGAAGAGAGTCACATTTCTCCTTATTGTGTACTTAAATCTGATGAACACACCGAGTGGCCAGAACAAGGGCTATTGACTTTACTTATGCTTCTTGTGGAAGTCCTCTTAATGTATAAGCTATTCTGTTTGTTAAAACAGTTCATTTGTCATGTTTTTATGGTTTGGAATATTAGAACAGACATGGATTTTTAACACTTTGATGTTCACCATGAACTGACTATATTTGTGACATTTTGTATCATTGTCACTAATCTTCAGACTACCATCTTCTGCTCTAACTTGTGTGTCTTTTTTACATGTTGGAGTGATATGATGCAAATAAATGAAGTGTAAACTGTAGATTCTGTGATGTTTGTAGTATTTGAACCACAGCCTTTGTGCAATTCACATCCAACTGCTTTCACATGTCTGATGGTTGGGACTGCTTTAAGTTCGGGAAAAAGAGTTTTGAAGTGAGCCACTAAAAACAACAATGCATTGAGCATTGGCCCTCTGCAGGGAGTCTGGATAATCTGCAAGACCACTCCAGGTAGTTTTCCTGAACCATCCCTCTGCCCAAGGATATGATAAGTGACCCTGGGGCTCCCGCTGTGTTTTGGAGGGACCAATTGTAATGGAATCCACATGACCGCTGTGGGATAATGGCAGTGCCATGCTGTGACTGATTGCTGTGTCTGACTGTGGGAGGATGGCATTTAAAAGAGCGTGATTGAGTCAAATTCACTGATTGAGAATAAACAGCAGTGGTGTGCTGTTTTATCACAACAATGGTGTAGGCACATTGTTTATGAAAGCTGACGATGTCACTGACATTGGGCTGATAGCTCTGGCAAGTTCCAACTCTCCCTTTTTAAGTACAAATAATTTCCTGTGTTTGGGAGGGGGGGGTGACTAGCAGACAGGATTCTATGTATGGCAAAGCACATGCAAATGACATGAGGGAGAAAAGGGGTGGTGGAGGGGCTGAGGGAGCATAAAACACTTCTGGACATGACAGCTCTAGTCTGCATTTGCTCAGAGCATGTGGCAGAGTGCGTGAGTCACAGATAAGTGAGGGAGGATTAAAAACACTAACCATCAGCACACAACGCTGCAATCTGGTCACCATTAGTCAGCGTGCCATCTTTCTTGAGCAACAAGCATTATTAATGTGTCAGAGTTCTGCTGGAGCGGCTGCTACAAAGAGGGGGAAAGCGGGGTCATCCTGCCTCTGCCGCTTATGATCTGTGGAGGGGTCACAGGCCCCGACATTTTGTCATCTGACACCGCTGACACAAGCGGACCGGTGCTGCACTTTACACTGACCTCAAGGCACAAATGCTCAGACCAGTCAGCAACAGCCAGCCATGACTGCCAGCCAGAAAACCAGAGCTATTGCAATTCTACAAACCTGAGTAAAATCAAAAAAGAAATCCAAAGGAACATATTGACCCTGTATCTACAAATTACTATATCAGCAAATAAGATATACAGCCCAATTTTTACCTCAATGAAAATGCATTTTCTTATATTATTCAATGGGTTTGGAAAGGGATTTAGAAGCAGAAGAGGATAGAGAACGCTTCATTTTATTCATTCATTCATGCATTCATTCAACTTTTATTCAAATCCCAAGGAATCAACACAACACTGTTACAAGTTCAAGAGCGAGTGGTTTGTAGTCATGGTTTTAAATGGACCTATAGGTACAAGGAGGTTAAGTTTTAATGTGTCATAAAATGTTCCCATTGTATGCAGCACAAAAACTAGAAGCAGTTTTCCCAAATTTAGTGCATGCACCTAATTGATAGTCAGCATTAGCCCGTCACTTACTGACATGAAAACATGACAATCACAAAAACTGGAGTTGCGAGATTTCTTATGTTATTATACACAAACATTTTGATGAAGATAGACATATTTTCAACTCCTCAGTCATTCATAGGGTTAGGAAAGAGCTGAGGGAGAGCAACATTAAAACATTAATTACTGCTCATATGACGTTTTTGCAGGTTGCCATTGCTTTCTTAAGCTTCATCACACACAACGTAGAGCACTGACCTGTGTAAACTGTGAGTGTGTTTTGTAAGAAGGTGGGGGATCATGCGGCTGCAGCGAGGCCAGGTGATGGTCAGTAGCACAGAGGTTATGAACCTCTCAGAGGTTAGGAGTCGTGGGTCATGAAGGGCCGTGAGAGCCTTTGAACACCAGACTTGATGTCATGTCTTATTTATGGCGCCTTTTGACACAGTCTGCCTTTCAGTCAAATACTAAAAACACTGAAACGCTGGACAAAATGACTTTTTTTCACTTGGACAAAAATATTGGATATCAGTAATATTCCAGTGCTACTCATTCATTTGCCCGCAGCCATAAACACACAACTGTTCAGTCACAGTACAGACAGACTCATTGAGCAATCATGAGGGCCATGTTGGACAGGTTTTACGTTCCCAGGAGTCAATACAGTAAAGAGTTCCTCTCCTCCTCCTCCTGTCCTCCCTCTTCTCACGGTTAGTCATCCCTTTACTCCCTCCATCTCCACAAGGAGGGTTCCTCCTCCTCCCAGGATCCCCTGCATGTAGCGCTCCTGTCAGGTGTAGTCAAGCAACTCCTCTCCTGGCTCTGGGCCAGTTTCACTCTCCCTCTCTGGGTTTCAGTGTAGTCGAAGATTGGCAAGGAGGCCTGGGAATCAGCAGGTGCACTGACAGGTCTGCCTGGCCGACGATAAAGCCTATTGGCTCACTGGTGCCTGTTCTCTGGTCATCCAAACAGGCAGTTAAAACAGTTATGCCTTGGGGAAGACTTGGCACTGCTCATATTGTGCCGCTTTTGCACAAATACAAAACAGTATTTGTTGTGATTTTGCTCCCCTCAGTTGCAGGTCATGTAGTTGTGAGAGAGTCAGGTGCGTGGCATCGTGATTGGGCAGCGGTGTGGAAAAAAACCTGCACATTATTGTGTTGAGTGGCCGAAAATTACAAGTTGCATTTTATAATGTTTTACCTTACAGAACTGAGTTTAAAATTAGTCATGACTTGCATTGTTTTTTTTTGGCTTCTTGCATAAAGTTATTATTTCCCATGTACTTTACCTCAAGGGTTGAAGAATTATCCTAAAGAGCCAACATGTCAGTCATATCTACTGTTCAGAGCTGTTCTGTTGACAAAACCGCTTAATTATTTCTGTTGAAACATAAACTGTCAGTTTCGGGTGAGGGGTGTGAAGTGTCCCCGTTGTTGAGTGTGCCGGCGCCTGCAGGCAACAACAAGTACCTCTGTCTCTCAATCAGCTGCTTTAATGTGTCTCAGGGAATCTGCTGGATTCGTTGAGGTTGTAATTCAATGCGCTGCTACCACACGTGAAGTTTTTCAGCTTTATTCTAACTGGTTCTGCTAAAAGGGAACAATCCCCGCAACAGTGAATAACAGCAATAGATTACTCATTTTGCATAATGACCCTTTATTGTTGGTTTGTAATGCACTCGAGCCAATCAAGGCATTATCAGCGTCAGGCCTATTTGTCGAAGCTCTCTCTGTGTTGTCAGCTGAAATTTTATCTTAAGCTGCAGTCATCATGGGGGAAATAATCGCCTCAGAGTGACCATCAATGCTTATACATGATCAAAGATGTGCAGAGGAGAAGTGAAGAGGACATTTAGCACTTAGGGACAGATGAGGTGATTAGCACATCAAACGTCCCATCTGAGGGCTCCTTACACTGCAGACGGCCCATAGAGATCCGGGACGCTGTCAGCCCCGCAGCTCCTCACACCAGTGCAGCCTCAAGTTGATGCAGTGAAGCAACATCGTGACACAAAAAGGAGAAGACTGCTGCGTATTTGGTGTTTCACTGTATAGTAGAGTATACAGTCATATTGGGAAAAAAAATATGATGACAAAACAGGCTCATTTCATCTACTGAAGAAAAAAATGACATTTTAAGAGCAAACAGTTGCTTGAACAACGGTGCTTCTTGCAGTGAGCTGCTCCGTGAACCTCATGTAAACACAATTTCATAACAAACCTGAGTTTGAAAAAATGCATATGCTTTTTTTATCTTGTGTTGTTGATATAGTAAATGGGATGTATAATGTGTTAAGAATTTCCCAGTTTGGGATCAATAAAGTAAATCTATCTATCTATCTATCTATCTATCTATCTATCTATCTATCTATCTATCTATCTATCTATAACAACTCCATAGCATATATAAATAAACGCTGCTTTCATGCTTTCTTCACCACTTATTTTTTTTTTGCATACATCTTTTTTTGCAGAAGGTCTTCATCAGGCATCTATTACAGGCTTTTACAGAGTTTGCACGCTTTCATTTACTGGTCATATTAAAGTTCCATTCATTAGTCTATTTCATTAGTCTATCACATATCATTTCTTTCCACTGTTTTTCAAAATCTGAAAGAGATAAAGAATGAAAAAGACAAGAAAAAGTAATCAGTACCAAGAGATTTCCTATTTCTGTTGACACTCAAATACATTACAGTATAATCTTGGGTACTTTTTGAAGTTTTACAAAGCCTTTGTTAGATTAAAAAAAAACATGATTTCTTTGATATCAAAGTCTTAAGTGAGAGGGTGTTTAGTCACTGAATCCCGTATGTTTCTCTCTTGTAAAGAAATGGATATTGTCTTCAAACACCAGCACCTGGAAGAAACCTGAGTGGCCACCTTTAATCTTTGTGTATAACAAAATCACCAGTTAGTTCTTTGTATAACTTTGCAGCCAATAAAAACGTATTGTGACATAATTTCAGCCACACTTCATGTTCACAGTCTTTTGTTTTTAAAATGTCTCTGTTTGCGCCCCCTCACCACCTTCCCCTCTGTTCTCCCTCCCCCTCCCCCCACAGTCAAGAACTTTGAGTGACGGCTCTTTCCCTAAAAGGTGTCTCAGTCTTATCAACATGCACTCAATCCGTCTCTCCTCTGGACACATCTGACAGCCCCTCCCCTTGAAGATTACAGGTAAATGACCGTGTTATCTTTCCACAGTGGAGAGCAGGAGCGTTCCCTGTCAGATCTTAACACCTCGCTTGGGGTTCGCATAAAAAGAGT
>OMLB01021042.1:0-19248 GCA_900302555.1 Myripristis jacobus
TATATATATGTATGTAAATATATATATGTATGTGTATATGTGTGTATATATATGTATATGTGTGTGTATATATGTGTGTGTGTATATATATGTGTGTGTGTGTATATATGTGTGTGTGTGTATGTATATATATATATATATATATACACACACACACACACACACACACACACACACACACACACACACACACACATATATATATATATATATATATATATATACACACACACACACATGTATATATACATATATATATATATATGCGTGTATGTGTGTGTGTGTGTGTGTGTGTGTGTATACACTCCTGATCAAAATTTTAAGACCAGCTTCAAAATGCAAAAAGAAGAAATGGGAGTGAGACAAATAAAAATTTGAGTAAGCAATTTATTGCAAACAACCATTAAACTGAAATAAAACTACAGCCACCAACATGACAAAGGCTCAGACATGATCAGTGAGAATCCTTGTTCTTCCCTGATGAACCACTACAGCCGATAACTAAGAGGTCCCTGTTCACATTTTATTATTTAATTCAATGTGAGGGCCAAAATGACATATTTCTTAATTAATGTTCAGAGGCAGTTAGGGTACAAAAAATCATCTAGATGTAAGATTAGTACCTAGAATGCTATGCAGCAAATAGGCTGCACAACAAGTGCTGTGAATCCAAATTAAGCAAATAAGTGGCTAATATGCACACCACATCATTAAAAATTAAGTTTTAATTTCATATGTACTTTCATACTTTTTCATGTTTTGGACCCCCAAGTTGACTTACAAGCCAGTGATTTTGCCCTATAGTGTGTGTTCAGTATTAAATGCTTGTGAAAGGCGCCTAAATGCAGTCTCTTATACTAATGCTCTGTGTTTTTTGTTTGTTTTTAATACAGCTTTCATATAATGATATTCTGGTATTTGGTAATTTGGTAATTATCTGGTAATTATGTATTTATTGCTAATCATTTTTAATGTTCTGGTAAATATTTGTTTATTTGCTAATTGCCCTTTTTTCCTGTGCTTTTGAAAGAAATCAAGTGAATTTGTGCAGGTTTCAAAGGGTTAGATTGTTTCTCTGTCTTACACTGACAAATCATGGTGAGATTAAACCAGAAAGAATCCCTCATGCATTTTTCTGCATTTTAGCAACTTCTAGTGAATTAAATTACAGTGAAATTAAACTAATCCTCATTTAGCTGAGGACACATGAACCACTGGTCTTTACAGTGCTGGAAATATTTTTGCATCTCATAGGCAACATAATCCTATACATCTAAATTCCTGTAAAGAGATGATTGTGAGAAACTCTATATGGCAACAATGCACGGCTATTGACAAGGACCTGGAACATGAAGCTATCGTTAAGCCTTAATTTATGAAAACTCTCCATTATTTAGAATTATCATTATATAACATTACATGTTTCAATTCATATTGTCAAGACAATTTTACAAAAAGCAAATGACCACAAAACACAAGTGACAAATTGTGCCCCTGGGTGGAGCTGCAGGCCTTCATTTAGAAATCAGTTCTGTTACAGCAAAGCTTGAATGCTCAGCCATCCTCTAGATGGCATCCTGGTCTCTGAAAGTAAAGGGGGTGAAAGTTCATCCTCTGGAACAAACTGTTACTTCCGAGACAGCTCACCAGGCAAAACACCCTCTAGTCATTCCCCAACAGAGTGCTTTCATGTCATGACTGTATCCTGTTGGTTTTGCTGCAGCAACGACCTAAATTCTCCATCTGCAACAATGTTGCAAGAAAATTCCATTGACTTTAATCACCATCTGCTGTGAGGGGTGAAATTTCCTTACTCGCACAGTTCACATCAGCAACAGACTAGACTTGACTAATCAGATGCACATACGGCACAAGAGAAAGCAAGAGTAAAAATTCAATCTATGGAACAGACTACAGTCTTATTATGTTAACATCCAGCAATCTAAAAACTGCAAGCATCTGATAACCTGTAAACAGCCCAAATTCTTTAAAGCAAACACAGGTTTTTTGATACTATACTCAAAAACACCTCCTCTGGGAGTGGAAACTAGCCCTGGACTCACCTGTGATAAACTGATACAATCAGCCAGTCAAGTCTATTCTAGCTGCTCTTGTTGTTGTGGTTTGTTCTGTGATTTAAGGGCACACACACTGCAGAGGCTGTTTACCAGGTCAAAGTGTCCAATATTCAGTTAATCAAATTAAATGAATTAACTGAGGCTAACTGAGGTCTTTGCTAAAAAATTGACCTGAAGACTGAAAAAGTGGACTTAACTGTTTTGGCAGTATATAGATGTTTTCAACTTGTCTTCAAAAGATCAAATACCCAGGATTTAAGTTATTTTACCATTAAAACCATTTTCGCAGATGTGACAGTTTACGGTGTCGAGTCTGACACGGAAGCTCCCTCTATCTTTATGATCTTGACCCTTCCCTTTAATATTGTCCAGTGTGGCCAGGTCAGCTACACCTAACAGCATTGTACACTTACAATTATTTATTAACTGAAAATATATGGTTTACTACCTACCTGCTAATTTCTCACTTGTCACTGAGAATGTGCTTGGAATGTACATTAGAGATTTATAAAGCATGTAACCTGCTTTTGTGTCTAAGAGACAGTGGTATTTTGATTAGGTACTGTATCTAAGGACCTCATGGTAATAACCTGTGATACACCAGCCATGGCATGTGGGAGTGGCTTTCCTCTGGGTAAAAAAAAAGAAGAAAAAAAAAAGTAATTTGTGATAATGACATGCTATTATGTGGATAAGTAAAGCAAACAAATGTGTGCTTGACTTACAAGTATGCAAATATTATGCACATGTAAAATATCTGCACTTTATGTGTACAGCCTTAATGTATGGAGCCCTTTTGAGAGGTGTTGGTTTTTCTTAAAATGCTTCTCTAATATCTTACACTGCACTTTTTAATAGGTCATGATAATCATTACTTTCTTTCACTTTAAACATCTTTCTACATCTTTTGTAAAACCATCTCAGTGAAATTTCTGGTCTGAAGAGGCGTTTGTTTGGTGCTGATATTCTGCGAGGGAATTTGTTGTGTTCACTGAAATCATTATATATAGCTGTTAAGCTAGTTTCCCTGCCTTCAAATGTTTACTACGTGATGTGCCCTTGGCTGTGTTTCTTCTTGCTTCGAATCTTCGCGTCAACACATCTGCTGACCATGCTCTAGATTCTCTCAGCCATGCGGTGTCCACGCGTTCTTCTCGGGCGCTGATTGGCCAGTGCCGACACAAACATCGCTTTTCCACCAATGGCAGCGGTGTGCACGCGCTGAGCCATGCTGTTCATTCTTGCTCTTCATGCGCAGTTCAGGCTCGTCATATAAAACCCAGGCGTCGCCTTTGTTTACAGCAGAGTGAAGTAGCATGTGTAAAGAAGAATACGAACAGTAAATTTTACCGCAAATCCATCGCGTACACCGTTTATTGGTGTTAGGCAAAGCTTAAACACAAAGTTTTCATTGTTCTTGGATATCTTGTTTAAGCAGTCATGGTTGCAATGACGAAGAGGGTCAAAACCTTCCAGGTTATTTTCTCGGATCCTAGCAAGACTTTCTACTGCGGTGGAGACAAGGTTGCTGGTCGCGTGGTGGTGGAGGTGTCGGAGGTGACCCGTGTGTCGGCTATGAGGGTGCTGGGTCTGGGCTGTGCCAAGGTGGAATACGCTAAAGGCAAGCAGCGCTGCCGAGAGGAGACCGAGTACCTGAGATATGAGGAGGTGGTCCACCTGGACGGCCAGGCAACAGGTAACATTCCATAGAATGTGCTGTCACCTTATATGTTCGTATAACTCTCATGGTAAAACTGTCTTAAACTAACAGCGGAATCGATCTTGTAATAATTTAGCAATTTAGAACGGCGTTTTCTTGAATATGTCAATGTAAAGTCAATATAATGCAAGTAGTTGAAGCTTACTGTGGGAAACAGCTTAGTAATAGTTTTAAGTCACTCCTTTACCCGTAGGATGGGATTCCCCTCTTCCAGGATATTCCCACTTCTTACGTGCCCAGTCAAGTCAATCACACTCAAAGGTTATAGTAGGGTGGAAGCTCTTATATTTCACTACACTGGTATTCCCTCAGTGATACCCCCGCCCCCCACCAGTTACAGTGGATTACCAGCTGTTAGAGCCTTCCTAACTGCTGAGGGCACCTCAGGCCTTGGCATCCACTCACACTGGTGTTGACAGAAGTCGGTAGAGGTGCCTAGTATTTCATTGATGGAGTAGAGTAACATGGGTATTAATATTATTGCTTTCTTTCAACAGATAATGACGGATCTGTTGTCCTGAGGCCTGGCAACAAGTATGAATACATGTTTGGATTTGAGCTCCCTCAGCATGGGTAAGTATTTAACCCTTGTCTCAGTTTACTGAAGGAAATATAATGCACTTTGAAAATGGCTGCTAAAATATTATCCTAGATGAGCCTAACCCTATCTTAATTCTTGCTCACAGGCAACTGGTGTCATCCTACAAGGGAAAGTTTGGCTATGTCCAGTATTATGTGAAGGCCCTGATGGAGAGACCTGGCCAGCCTGCCCTTGAGTGCAAGACACCTTTTGAGGTGGAGGAGCCTCTGGATGTCAACACCCCAGATCTTTTGGTAAGTTCATGTACAATTGTATTAGGACAAAAAAAAAAAAAAACTCAAAACAAAATGTGGATTTACACCTCACAGATTCAGTTTTGGCCGCTTGGTCATCTTATTCAGGAACGTGTTAAAAGCCTTTGTCCTTGAGTACCAAATAGTTTTCCAGTTTAAAAAACAAGCCTGTATTATTGTGCCAAGTGATACTTAAAAGTCAGTGTGATATGGAGGCTTCTGACGATTTGTGAGTAATTGTCCTGCATATTTCAGTCTCCTGCAGGTGGTATGAAGGAGAAGAAAGTCACCTGCATGTTCATCCCTGATGGTCAGGTGTCACTTAACGCCAAAATAGACCGACGTGGCTTTTGTGAAGGTGAAGACATCTGCATCAGTGCCAAGTTTGAGAACACCTGCTCCCGAATTGTTGTACCTAAGGCTGCCATCATCTCCAAGCACACCTACCAGGCCAACGGTCGGACTAAGGTCTTCCGCCAGAAGCTGTCCTCAGTCCGTGGAAACCACATCATCTCTGGCATGTGTGATGCCTGGCAAGGAAAGACCATCAGGGTGCCCAAGATCAAACCCTCCATGCTGGGCTGCAACATTATTCGTGTGGAGTACGCTCTCATGGTAAGCCGCCTTGCAATTGTGCATCTTGCTCAAAGCATAGATTTTGGCTCTCTTTTGATTGATCTGGATTTTGTGGCTCTCATGTTATTAAGGTAAATACTCAGGATGTGTTCATATTTCTTCCTTCAGATCTACGTCCACATCCCAGGGAGTGAGAAGCTGATACTTGAACTACCTCTGGTTATTGGGACCGCTGGCCTTGGCAGCAGATCCAACAGCGTTAGCAGCCAGGAGGGCTCAGTCAGCAATGCCTCCCAGAGCTGGGTTTCCCTCAGGATGCCATCTGCGCCGCCCAGCTACTGCGATGTCACCCGCGACTGCCGGTTGGACCAGCCTCTGACGCCACTGCTGGACGACTTTGATGGAGATGACAGCCCCATCTTCATGAACACACCCACCTTCCAGTTCCCACCACCACCAGCATACACTGAGGTGAGCGCCTTGACCAGTTTTCATGTCAGAAAACAGAGCCTTCACTGAACAGCACTTTGACATATAGAAAAGTAGAGGGTTTCACTAATGTTGACTTATTTTGTGATTTTCAGACTGAGGAGGAGTACAATGGAAACAGTCGTATGCTGCTGGTCTGCTGAAGCCCAGTGGCACTACTAAAACTGTGGTCCAACTCTCAGGGACCTGTCTTCATCTAAGGCACTTGAAAACGAGTTGAAAGGTCCAAACTACTGACACGTGTTGAACAGACGACTACATCCAGGAATGGAAAGTCCAAAGAAAGAGTTTGATGTGTGCCTATCTTTACCACGCTTCACCATCTAAGCTGATGCTGAATTTTCCTCACGGTGCTCTTCAGGTCGTTGACTTGAAGATCAAGCCACAGAGCCTTTGTGTATGAATAAGCTGCTCCTTCCAGAGACTTTGCAGTTTTGTTTTTTAGAAATTGTGAGTCTCTCTGTCCATTACAAATCATGCAATCACTCCTTGACTTTACAAATGGGGCCAAGCACGACTTATCCATTTGTCGTCAGCTGATAGTAGTATCTTTGCTTCTTGGATTTGTCTGTTCCTCATGATGTATTGTCATTCCAGTCCAGCTCTTTTTCCTTGTGGGATTTCACAAAAGGAGCCACCTTTTGTTGTTGTCTGTAGTCCAGGCAATTTGTGTTGGGTTTTTAAGATCTTGAAAGATATTAGTCAAGGGAATATTGGTTGCGTTTGAGAGTTACTGCATGTTGAATATATCCTTAGATGCTAAGGGACACCCATGCATCTCCCATTTATTGTTGTGTACCAGTATTTTCAAAAATGTGGTTTATTCCTATATGGTATTGCACTTTCTGATTGATGCATTTTGCTGTACTACTGCCTAAGAGTTCCTGTTTTTTGTTTTTTGTTTTTTGTTTTTTGTTATTTGTTTCATCCTTATGTTTGAACAATGTTTTTAATGTGAGAGAATGTATCTGATCCTTAAATACCCCCAGACAGTGTGTAAACCTAATTTTGCTCCATAAGGTAGGGGCTTGAAGAAAAGCTATAATTTTGTGACACAACAAGTGCCAAACAGGATTGTCCATGCTCAGACATAAAGGAAAGCACTTTATGTGAGAATAATCATTTTAACTTATCTGGGGTTGTCCTAGACAACATTTCACTAAGATGCCTGTGATGGCATATCACAGTTATTGTTCTTCCACAAAAATGTATCACTCTTAAAGACTGATCTGTGAGAAAATAACTTTGCAATGCATCCTTAATACTTTATATGCAAGTATTTTTGTATGAAACCCTATGGGTTAATTTTCTATAAAATAAAAGTTGGAAAAATATGAACTGCTTTTGCCTTTTCTTGTTAAAGAATAACCTGAATGTAATGTTTAAAACAACAGAGGCTGTGCACTTGGGTATTTGGCATCTAAGCCCTTGTTAGGTTGATACCTAAGAGAGCACTAGGCCTCATGTCTTTGTTTCACACATAACTTCTTACTGTCTCTGCAATGAAGCTGAATAGATACAATAACATCAAAACCACTACCACCACTGGTGGAAAGCTGGAAATGGTGCTGATGTTATAATAATCACATTACGATATTTTATTATTGCTTCACACTGAACGACTATCCTGTGCCAAAATAGTGTGTAGCCTATATTTTATTATCTGTGGAAGCTCAGGTTCCAGAGTATTGTAGTTATTTCTGTATCATTCTTTTTCTTGGATGGGGGGGTTGATTCTTCACATGAAGAAACATTACTTGACCAATTTGGAGTTAATATTATGTAGAATAGCTGACAAATCATTCCAGTCGGTATCGCTCTCATGCACAGACAGGCTCGTGCATATGTCTTCCTTTGGTATGTTCTCTGCTTTGCGTATGTTGGTGACATGCAGCCTCTGCTGGGAGCTCATAGATAAAGGCATAGTTTGTTATCTTTGAGTCACACTTGGGTCGTCCCCACTAAATGCCCTGCTGCTTCTAAAGCTTTGACTCCATACAAGTCCAATAGAAATGTATTTGAACCTTCTCACCGATCAGCTCCAGCTGATGCTCTAGCTGATGGCTTTTTGGAGGGCCTGACTGGCTTCATGTCGTCATTATCAGTTTTGAAATACTGTTCATACACTAAGACTGATTTTTCTCAGCAGAGTGTATACCTCCACCAACACTGTGCAGTTCTCAAGATCTGCCATTTCCACATCACATAGCTGACCAAATGTCATGTTTATAATTGAAGGTAATATTTTTTGTTGAATAAATTCAAATATTAAATAGTTATGTGTGTGTGTGGTTGATTTTGAGTATTTCTGTTGCTAGCGGTATGCACCTTTTTTGAGATAGGCCACGCCCACCTCCTCACTCCCTTTTGGCCGTTCAAGCATGAAAGATTAATCATCTCCTCTTTGCCCCATGAACAAGCTTTCCACAGAGTTTTATGAGATTCTGTTTGGAAGTTGCACCTTTTCATGATAGACCACACCCATGCAGCTCACTCTTGGCCCATGATTAACTATTCGACAGTTGTTTGCAAATCCATTCATAACATTGACATGACCTGCTAACAAACAAAAAGAAGGAATAGGGTGAAACAACCCCTGTCCAACACTGTTGAGGGAGGCTATAAAATAAAATAAAATCAGATTTTTTTTTTTTGGATGAATGTTAATATGTATTCTAGGATGTAACTCATATATCCCATACAAATATACACTACAATGAGTATCAATAACAAAAGAGGTTACATTCATTTTTGTTCCAAGAGATTTTGTTCATGTATGTGACTTTGGGTATTGAGTCAATTAAGGCATCAACCTGCCATTTCCTTCTTTTGTTTGGTCTCACCATGCCTCAGCAGTTAGCACTGTTGCAAGAAGCTCAAATTGAAGACTAACCTCTGGAGTTAGCAAGTTCTCTTGGTGTGTTTTTGGATTATGAGAAAAACTGGTACACACAAAGGAAACCCACACAAACAAGCTGGTCAGGTAAAATTGATTACTTTAAGCTGTCCATCGGTGTGTGTTTGAGATGGACCGGTGCCATACCCACAGTGTTTCCTTGCCTTCTGCACGATGCATGCTGGAATAGGCTCCAGTTCCTCATGAATAAGCAGGTATGGAAAATAAGCATGCATTTTTGGTCACAGCCTCCATGGTGCATCGACTTGTTGGCTCAGCTGAGCTGATTCAGTGACAACTGTGTCAGATGAATGATGCAAGAGGCACATATTGTGATGGCAACAAATTCTAATGAGAGATTTCAAATACATGTGCGTTTTTCAAATTCAAATTTGAAAATCAAGGGATTTTAATAATATCTTGTAAAATCTTTGCTACCTTTGCATGGTTATAAAATGGTTTGTTGCAATGTCAAATGTGGGTAAATTGTTGTAAAGTGGCCAAACATTCAAGATTGCTGTTACGGCCCTTTATTCTTCTTCCAACAGATGAAGAATGGGAGTACTTAGATTAGTTGAGAAGAATATACTCTCTACAAGTAGTCACTTGGAGATAACAGCATGCTGACTGAAGTGAACAAGTAGATGGGTAGCCAAAGACAAGGCAGAAACCTCACTGTATTGTTTGCAAACCACCCACGCCAGTCTTTTTATAATTTCCCTGGAGATTGTTCCACTCTGATGTGTATGGCACACCTGCTCACTCGTTCCTGACCTTGCACAGTGGTGGTAGTGGTTTGTGTGTATTTTCATATCAGCCAGGAGTAATCAGACAATGAACTGCAAACACTATTGACCAAGTTAAGATAAGAGGCTGAGGAGAGCTGAGTAGCTTTTTCCAAAGGGAAGTGGCCAGAGCTGAAGACCACACAAATGGCCTCTTACGTGTGACTTGAGATGACATTGGCAGACAAAAAACAAAACAAAACAAAACAAAACATTGACAGTGATGGGGGTGTATGGATGGATTTCAGGTGACCTGACTCTGGTGGCCATATTGGACATCCTTAGGGGCACTGGTTGTGTTTCTAAGGGCCTACATACATTAGGCCCAGTTGATCCATATCGTGCTGAAGCAAAAATGCCCCCTCTCCCCAGTCCCCCGCTGGCCTGCACTCAAATTACCCAAAGCCCAACCTCGCTCAAGCGCAATTGCCTCCAGTACGCATGTCATCACCTTGAAATACGACACAGGCATGGCCCGACGTCATTATAAATTGACTTTTGTTTATATGCGGTTGCAGGAGCACAACGGACAACGACACAGACAACATGGATGATTATTGATTGTGCAATTCAGCGATTCGTAGTTAATCGCGCTGCGTGCATAAAACAATTTTGCAGAGGCAAGAGGAAACGGGGAGGGACGGTTGCATGATTGTTGATGATGTGTGACTGTGCATGTGCTCATGCATGAACGTCCGTACCGTGCTGAAGCACAACCCCTCCAACCGTGTGAGAGCGGAGGAAGTGTACTGTACTGAAGCACGGAATGGAGCGCTCACACTAGTCAAATAATCCGGATTTTGGGGTCAAACGTGCTTGGGCACGGTACGAATAGGGTATCCTCTCAGACTCTGTTTACACTGAGAAATCACAGTGCACCCTCAAAAGTATTGGAGTTTGAGCCCGCATACAGCCACATATGCAGCCTGAATGGTAATGCAAGAAAACACATGCAACTATGTATAGTTCCATCTCTGCAAGACCCACATCTGGAAATGGTCCTGGCCACTTGGGAAGGATTGTCCAACAGGGGAACCGAGTGTAAAGCCACTGTCTCAGCCACACAGTTTCACTGGTACATCATCCTGTCATTCCACTGGCTCTTTGTCATAACAAAGAAACAAAGAACATGGCGCGAAATGATGAGAAGCCTAACATTAACTCTCTCACTGAGGCCAACCACAAAGCTTTTAACTCTGTCTGGAGCCACGCAGAGACCAGGACATCAGTTGCCATATGGAGAGAAAAGAACAGGACTGGTTTTGAAATTGTAGCTACGTCATGAAGCAGCTTCAAGGCCAAAAGTAAAAACATAGCCTTCATAACAAACACCATAATGTCTGGACACTCTTGTTAACTCTTGATGTGCTTGATGTCCTGGGTCAATATTTGGTATTTCACACAATTACCAGTGTGCATACTTGGCATTGTATTACAAGGATTATGTCACCAATGTCAAACTAGAGCGCCGTCATTCTTTAAATTAGATTAGATTCGAATGTTTCACTTTACATTACATTGGATTACATTAGATCAGATAAAACCTTTTTTTTTTTTTTTTTTACTGTTTATAGTTTTTGCACTTTTGTACTTGTATGCCCTTTTATTATTATTTTTTAAATAAAGCTGATTCTTTATAAAGTTTATTATTTATTAGCGTGATTAAGCAGACTTCCTACTTATTGCTGGTTTGTGTCTGGATTTAAGAGATCCAAGACTTTTGTTTCAGATTGTGATTACACCTAACTGAAATATCTGATTACAACAACTAACCAATGAACATGCCCCCAGGCTAGAATGTGATTCACACATCGAAAGCATGGTACAGACAGTTATTAGTTTGTCTGACTGTGATTATAATTTCTGGCTTTTAGGGCTTCATGACTCATCAGGTGTGTATACATACCAGTGCATGAATAATTTACCTTTGAGCCTTTTTCTGCAGCCTCAAGTTTGTACAACAGTTGTTTGATGTTTCATCCTCTTAGTTACTGGGTTATTCAAACTGAAACTAAGGATCTCTGAAAATTTATCATATAAATTACATGGTTTTAGAGCAGATTAATGACATAAACACACAGGGGACTGAGATGCTGATAGAGTTTAGAACCATGATGGGAATAAATTACAGGGATAATCAGTTAAGAATGATCACAATGTATCTGTGGGGGGTGTAGCTGATAATCAGTACCCCTGACTTAAAGGACCATACCAGTCATTTTGCATGGTTAGCATTATATCTACAAAATGTTTAGACTTCACATTTCTGCTAAGCTTTTTCCAAACCAAGCAGTCATATTTTAGAACATATTTTCTCCCTTTTCTCCTGCCATTGGTTTCCATTCATTCCACTACAATATGGAAATGAACTTCAAACTGGACTTTAAACTTTCGGTACACCAGTATTCTGTCTCATTGACCATGCAGAAGTGTTTAGTTTAATTTTAAATGTACAGTTGATTTGTTTGTGTGTCTTATCAGTGTGGGTACAGGAGGAGTTGGGGAGTTGAGACAGGACCCGAGAAAGGGGGCTTGTGATTGGTCCCACCCTTTTTCACGTACTTTAGAAGTGTGGGTCCACTGCATGTAGTTTGATGGATTTTCATGTATTTCCACAACTTGTAGTGATGTGCTCTTATGATGTGCTGGTTTACATCCCTTACATCCCGCCATGGGATGCCAGCCTTTTGGCTGGCATTGACTCAAACTCAGATTCTGCACTCCAGCTTTGCCCTCTATATTAGGAGGATACTACTTATAGATATTACTGGCCAGCTTTTGTAATGAAATTAGACACCGATACCAGAGACACTGTGATTACAGAAGGAGTCACTGCACTCAGTTTACAGTGGAAATTTTGTTAAGCTAAAAATGTTGGCACATCAGTGTAAGACACACAACCAGTCAAACACAATTTCAGATTCTGCATAGCCATCTATAGCAGATCCAATAGACAACAATGTTGCATGTCCAGCCAGGCCCAGCAAAGATGATGTTGGAATGCTGTTAGACTAATGCTCAATTAGTACAGATGGAAATGCAAACACGTGTTTTTTAAACAATCTCTAGTGAGCTTGACATGACAGTTTGCTGTTTAACATAATGACACAGATTATTTGACTCAATTTGACAATCCTTAAATATGGAAAGCAAATGACGATAGATAGATAGATAGATAGATAGATAGATAGATAGATAGATAGATAGATAGATAGATAGATAGATAGAGATAGGGGCAACTACCCCTATCTCTGATAACATTTGCTAACATGGAAACAGGAGTTCACAGAAGAACTGATGATTGGCTTGCTAAGTTCTCATAACCAATATGCAGAGAGGAGATTGGTCCCTAATAAGGGCTGGGAGGTGGACTGTACTCACTGTAGTCCAGTTACCCAGTGCCTCTATCATCTTATGTAATACACTGCAAGCAAGTGTGTTTGGATACATGTGAGTCCCCAAATACCAGAGCAAGTTCTTGGAAGTGCTATTGCAGGTTCTGCTAGCTTGTCATGCCCAGCTGTTACCTCAGTGCATATCAACAAAATACACTGACTGCTGTCAGAATGAAAGGAAAATGTAGCACAACATCTAGCTCTGGTTTTTAAAGTGTCTTCCTGTGGTTTAGTTTCACTATAATTTAACTTTTCAGTTTCAATTTAACTATTCAAGGATGTCGAGATCTATGACTATTGTTATCTCACTCTTAACTACGTGTATGATTAATTGGATATCTATAAGCCAATCAGGGATCCACAACATTTAAAGTGGACTATAGTAGAGACACACCCTGTTTTTCAACAAGCATGGCTGGCCGTGAGGATTTTCATCTATTAATCATATTGTTAAAGTATATCATTTATGCTTAAACTGTGTTTATGGTAAACATGGGCTGTCATATTACTTATACCTGTAAAAATATCACATGGAATATTTATAGCTTATAATTAAAAAACAAAAAAAATCTGTTCATTAGAATGGACAGGGGATCTGAATGCCACCAGAAGGGAAATAAGGAAATGCATGGGGAAATATGGTTTTGATTTATTCTGACTGTTGTGATTTACCAATGGTACAATCAGCTTACAATGCATCCTACTGATTATGTGCACAGAATATTCAACCCAGGAGGCTTTGAACATACTGCTTTCTGAAGATACTGGGGAAATTCAGTTTTTTTTAACCAATAATTTTGTTAAAATAATATAGAATATACATGCAATGTGGTAAAAAGCATCACTTTATTCGCTGTATTCACAGATATGAGTTAACTATTCATGTGAAATAAATAAACTCATGTTTTTTTGATGAAAGAGGTCTCTTAAGACTATTTATCAGCATTTTTACTATTAGGCAGTTTCTCACATTCAGATTCTTCATCCATTGGAATGGACTGAAAAAATAGCACATAATGAATTATTGTATTCTTTTTTTTATTGATAATGATTTATGGGTGCATTTAGAGTAAAAATCCACCATCACATTATCTTTAGTGTTTGGAAAATAATTAATTTTCAGAATACTCCAGAGGTCTTGGTGTCCAGCCACCAACAGGCCATAGAAAAACAATGACAAGCAGCTTGAGGCTGCCTTTCACAGAAAGACTGTGTGCATGTAATACACTGGTGAAAATGACAGTAATAGTCCAGTTACTGGTAAATATTTTGAATCAAATGCAGTGATCACTATATACTCTCTCAGAAAATAAAGCTCATAATTGTACCTTTTGGGGTCCAGCAGTTTGTCAGTGGGGCAGGACCCTCAGCTGCAACTTTTGTACCCTTAACATTGGGAAATTATTTGTCCCCTTGTGTTTTGTATCTTATAGAGAGCAGTCTTGCTCTCTATAAGATGCAAGATATAAATTATAACTACAATATTGACTGGACAATTGTATGACCTATTTTCCATATCCACAAATCTATAAAACTTATTTAATTTCAAGGCTACTCAATTACATCACTTATGTATTAATTGATTGTATTTGGTCAAACAAACACTGTCTCCTGATATTGTACCTTAACATTTAGAGGAAACAGCACATACTGTATATGGACCTTGTACTGGTTGGAAACATATATGTGGATATTTTTGGCTCTGAAAAAGGTTCACATAATTACCTTGAGGTCGAATAATTAGCCCAAGGGGGTTCATTTGTATAGACTGTATGGACTGCTTACCCCTATTTCTGACAGTGTGGCTTTTCACTGCAGTCTAGTCTGTGGCAAATGCTCAGCACTGACCCCAATGGCTCAGACACTGTATTGCTTTCTTCTGTCTCAGTCAATGCAGTCAATGCTGGTGGCTTGGCTTTCTCTCTCTACCTAAAAGGCAGCATCCACAATGAGCCCCAAGCTCATGGAGAAAGCAGACACCGTTGTTTACCCCTGTAGCAGCTGTTCCCACAGAGAGGAAACTCCTCACCCCTCCACCTCCACCACATTTATAGAGAAGGACTGTCACTGATGCCAAGTAAGCCATGGGTGAACACTATATCTGACTATGACTATATTTCCCATTATGGAATAGAGTTATTTACATCCCACATACTGTACACAGAGATACATTGTGTTTTTGTTTGTGTCTGTCTGCCAAGTCCACAACCCTTCAAGACAGTGCCATGAAACAAAATAAGGTAACCTTTGTCTCAAAGTCACGTCCAATACACGAAGGCTGCACACGTCTCTCCATATAAAGTATAGAATTTATTCAGCTCACCCACCAACATGTTTCCACACAAAAGATGCATCCTTAAGTTAAATAGGCACTGATGTCCATCATTGGTGATGCTCCTAATTCATACTTTACTCATCTGCGGTCAGTGATATCATATAAATAATTTTTTTTGGGTCCCATAATCATACGCTTCATCTTTTTAAAGGTAACATAAAAGCATGGGATGTTTTTTTATTAATACATCTTAATCATTCAATTTTTTCTTAAAATCATTTTTTAAAATTAATTTAAATCAAAAATATGCTGAATAATTTGATCAATACACTTTAAAAATGATCATTGTATTTATTTTATTATTATATTATTTTTCCATGCCCCTCTTTTTTCTCTCTCCCGTTACTATTAACAGCAATGTCTATTGACTTTTTATTTTTATCACCCTTAATCTTTTTTCCTCTCTTTTCCTACTCCTTTGCCTTTAATTGTGATTATGAATACCTTAATATCTTAATTTAATGAAGAAATTTAATTTACTCACTGACCTGCTACTATTTATTAACCTAACTACCTGTTAACTGTCATTTTGACAGCTGAGGCCTTCTCACTGTGAGTGGAAGGGGAAAAAAAAACAAACATCCATTTGTTTATCACACCCTCATCATCAACTCATGGCGCTGTCATTTCAAGCAGGGATTGGTTCAAAGCAGCTGTGCATGCAGCTTGCTATTGGTTGTCACGCTCTGAACACTTGATTTTCAGGTGTGAACATGGATGTGGGCTGGCCACTAACGAGCTTACCAGTTCATCAACACAGCCTGACTCATGTGCTGGGAAACACAAGGCAATAGAAAGGAAACGATGGCCAAGACACAAAATGATAAAGAAACCTTTATCTGAAGTTCCTGACTCAATCCTTCAAATCCTCAGAAATGTTGCAATGTTCACACAGGTAAAATAGTTGATAACTTCATTACAAACCATAGTAAGTTTTACTTTCATAATGATTTTCTGGTGGTGGAAATTCCTCTATATGCGGTGAATGTTTTTTTTTTTTTTTTAGGTTTGCTTTTATTGAGACCAGGAGATTTGATTTTCACTTTGTACAGTATATCCAGAAACTAGTTCCCAATAATAAAGAAAATAATGATAATAATAATAATAATAATAATAATAATAATAGCTACTTCTGCTGTTTCTTGTATGGCTCCTATTTCTACTTCTTGCACTTCTATTTTTACTATTACTACAATTATTAGTTCTACCACCACTACTTCTATGGCTTCTTGTACAGCTAATACATTTATTAGAGTGCTTAACTCTTTGAATCCCAGGAACCTGTGGATTGGCTTTCATTTTTTATTTCACCCTCTGAACAGAATTCATGTTATTTATTTTTATTTTTAATGTTTGCTACTGCTGTTGCTGTTGGTGTTTTTAGTAGTTTTCTATTATTTATTTACATTTTTTGGTAATTTTTTTTTGTTTGCTAATTTTCTGATCATGTTCTTGCAATTTTGTTTACTATTTATTTATTTATTTATTTATTTATGCTTATTTTCAGGTCATTTTCTTGTTTGTTTGTTTGTTTTCTTCTTTTTGATATTTTTTTCTGGTGATTTTGCTGGCTTACTTTTTTCTTTGCTAAGTTTCAGGTTATTTTTTCTTGTGATTTTGGACTACTTTCTTACTAATTTTCAGGTAGTTTCTTGCTAATTTTCTCAGGTTTAAAGGGCTAAATGGCTTAAATAATAACAATATTCGGTTTACATGTTACTCGGCATATTCCAGTGTTTTGGCGTATTCCACTCTCTTACGTAATGTGACACTCAGCCGCGGGGGGCAGCAATACGCGTATAGGCGTCTGCCTGAAATACAGAAGGAGAAGAAGAAGCTGTCGCTATTTCTGTGTTTTCTCCCATTGATATACTCCATGATATTAAAGTCTTTCATTAGCTGAAGGCAGACTGCAGTCTCCTCCTCACTCCAAAAATTCTGGCTCTTGCTGCTGTTTGCCATGTCCTTCTCCCTGCTTGCAGTAACCATAGCAACAAAGATGCTCCAGGATTCATTGTGAATCGAGCATGCGCAGACATAACTGAATATTCTGGTACGGGGCATTTTCCAATTAAGGTGTTTACATGGCACAATATTTTGGTTAGAACAGGCATATGCCAGGGGTCTTATTCGGAATTTTCTCCAACCGGAATATGACCTTAATCGGGTTCTGTACGTGTTTACATGACTCGTGCGCAACCGGAATATTGTGGATATTCTGAATAATACAGGAATATGGTCTGCATGTAAATGCGCTCAGTGAATTAAGAGAGAGAGTGGAAGTAGCGAGATCAAAGGTTTTGAATCGCTGCAACCATGAGACATTCTTCATGCAGTCATATCTGTGCACAAAAAACTGCAAAAAACAAATGAAGAGCTTTATGTGTTAAAATGTGTAAATTGTCTAATATTGAGCTGTAATTTTGGAAGATCTGGTATGATTAAATTGCACATATTTCGAAAAGACATGATGGATTTGCTGTGTATGATGATCATAATGTAAATGTACATGACAATAAATTCAAGGATTACATTTTGTGTTACTAACCAACAGTTACTCAGTGAAAATTCCTGAGTGCTGAGGTCATGTCTGCCCCAGATACATGTGCTGTGGATCCCTTCATGACGGTGTGCTGTTAGCCCACAGTCATACTGTGACTGAAGCAGGACAGCCATGGAAGTCTGTGCAGGCCAGGTGAAGCTGACAACTTGTGTCCACCAGTTTTCTTTCAAATGTTTTTGTCAGTTACAGACACAGACTCAGACACCAAACAACAGTGTTATATGAGATGAAATAGGAGACAATAATGTGGCCAAACCAGCCATAATGATACCATGAGCTTTACTGTCTCCGAAGAATAATTTCTTATCTTTAAATTCTTATCAGGTGATCAAGCCATGCCACCTGTATGTAACATGGACAAACAATGTGTTGAACGTGATCATCGGACTGTGGGCTAGCATGCACAATCCATATTTTTTGTCCTCTGCATGTGTGGGACATGGGATGTGTAACTCATCAAAGAGAGATAGCCCACACACTGCAAGGAAGTGGCTGCATTAGCTTATACACAAATGTCGAGCAGTGGAGGTGGCACTTACAGACAAAGGCATATCCAACTGAGTCAACAGATAAACCAAATTAGCCTCCAAAGTGACAGGCGACAATACATAATATCTGTGGTCTATAATAATAAATCCATGTTATAAGCAAAACCACAATATGTAGAAAATATTTTGCAATGAATAGCTTAATACACAAACCATGCATGAAAAACATATCTACACTACCAGTCAAAAGTTTGGACACACCTTCTCATTCAATGTTTTTTCTTTATTTTTACTACTTTCTACATTGTAGATACATACTGAAGACATCAAATATATGAAGCAAGATATATGGAATTATGTAGCAAAGAAAAAAATGTTAAATAACTCTATGTCTAACTCTAAATATGTTTTATATTTTAGATTCCTCAAAGTAGCCACCCTTTGCTTTGTTGACAGTGCTGCAAACCCTTGGCCTTTTCTCAATGAGCTTCATGATGTAGTCACCTGAAATGGTTTTCACTTCACAGGTGTGCCTTGTCAGGGTTCATTTGTGGAATTTCTTGCCTTCTTATGCCCCTTTTCCACTAGTAACTACTCAGCTCGACTCGGCTCGACTCAGCTCGCCTCTACTCGCCTCGACACGGTTTGGTTGGTTTTCCATTACAGTTGAGTAGCGCCTCGCCGTGGGTGGAGTCGTCATAGCGAGGCGGCGCACCGTTCAGCTCCCTCTGGATTCTTCGGGCCGCCACCAGGCACAGAAAAGTCTCCACGTCTTCATTTGACCGCGGTATCGGTTTGCATGCCATTTTCCGACTTTGCCAACTTCAGTGACGATCAATGCGCACGGTCGCTGTTGCCGTTTTGTTTTTGTTTTTTTAATGTCAGGTTTTGTTTTCGTGCAGGAGTCGCTCTCGTCACTCCCTGTCCAATCAGTGGCCTGCACGGCGTTCACGTCACATTTTCGGCTCGACTCAGCTCGCTTGGAACCCCGGCTGAGTAGGTCCCAAAATGGGACCTGCTAGCAGGTACTGCCACCTAATGGAAAAGCTCTCAAACCGCGCCGAGTCGAGCCGAGTCGGTACTAGTGGA